>OMLM01009167.1:0-43988 GCA_900302695.1 Helostoma temminkii | reverse complement strand
AAATACGATTAAAATGAACTATATAGTGGAGTTACACATCTGGGTTCGCATTTTAATCTAAATGGGGAAGGACAGATTATGTAGTTTTCACCTGGCTAAAAATAGTACCATCTACTGGAGAGTTATTGTATCACATGTGACACTAACATAAATACATGGTTAGAAACTATTACACTTAATCTACAATGTAAAAACAAGAAAAAACACAAATATGCACTTTATTCACAATAGATTAACATTTATTATATATAGTAGTATATTAACTTCCCGTAGGCTACTTGCTATGCCACTAGTTTTATTCTGTTTAGCTGGTTATTTCTATTTTATCCTTCCATTTTTTCTTCTTGTTTAGTTTGCTCTCTTGCATATAATATCTTTGTTTTCCATTTAAAACACTTTGGTCAGTTCTGGTTGTTTTAAAATGTGCCATATAAATAAAGTGAATATCAAATATAAGTGTTTTTAAATAAACCATGTGTGTTAGAATTGTATTAATATAAGAACTATTCAAGACCTTAAAGATTATATGTATTACAATCTGTTCAGAACAAGCAACTGTGGGGCCTGTAGAAAGGCCAGATTTACAGCATTTTAAGTACATCAAACCAAAATGTGGAAATCTTTATACTCTAGATCTGAAAAATCACTCTATGCAAACATGATATACACCCACTTTCCTTCTTTTTTCCCTGCCTGTGGTGACTATCTGCAGCACAGTACCGTGTTGGCTTTAGCCATAATTAGTAAAATCTTGACCAGTGCTTAGCTGGCAAAATAAAGTTGGTTGGTCAAATTACTAAATTTAAATTACTTACATCCACACTGGCTCACGCATGACAGAAGCAGTTAGTAGATTAAACTTTAACATACGCTGAACTTCGGGCCATTAGACCTGGGTAACTGTTGACATGGCACACTGTTCTCTATCAGCTGTTGACTGAAAAAAAAAGGCAATGACATCACCTGTTGGGATGCAGCCAAAAGTACTGCTTGGAGGCTTGAACTCATGTTTCAAGCACAGAAATACTGCTTGCCTCTGTGAAACCCCCATCAAACACCACATTTTCACATCTGCGCACATTAGTGTTGCATTTTGTACAAAATCGCATTTCCTTGTAATATTTTTACAGCATTTAATAGCTACGTGTTATAGGCGAATGTGCAGATGCGCCGCTTGGGTCCCGGCGCGACGCAGCAGTTAACGAAAGTAACGCACCCTGTGCGCTTGGATGAAGGCGGTGCTAGTGGAGCCCATGCAGCAGGGCCTTGCCTTTGTGGTTGTAGAAAGAGAAGATGGCTCCCGTTCTGGAGAAACAACTCCCGGGCGCTGCCGGGGCAGGCGACAATAACAACGAAGATGAAGAGGGACAAAATCTTTGGCAAGTTCTGCTACTTTTTGAACGACTTCATACCTGCCGAACCCTTAGTTGGAAGAGCAAAACCGCTATGGTTCTGCTTTGTCACTGCCGGTTGTTCCCAATCAAACACCGGCCCGGCTAGCAGTAACATTAGCACTAACTGAAGCTGGGCGGTCAGTGTGCTAGCGTTAGCTATCTATGTTAGAACCTTGGCCAACGTCTGAAACTGGTTTACTGCTGTTTAGCTAGCTTGGTTAACTTACATTGCACTTAGCCAAGCTCGTCCATTAGCGAGTTTTGGTAATACGAGAATTAACAAGTCAGGTTTGAGAGATAAGGTTACATTCATGGAATCAGCATTGACAGTTCATATCAGCACAACAGCTAAATAGTTACCAGTTAGCTTCTTTAAGTGTGCTACAGCAAGCTAACGGGGACGTTAACTTAAACGTTAACACGCTACTAGTTAGCACAACCGGCTGACTGTAACGCTAAAGCTATGCTGGAAAGTTGTTGGCTTTAGTCAACGTTTATCATTAGGGACCATAGCGGTTAACGTTACAGTTGTGCGACTTCAACTTGTCAGGGTTCACGGATTCAGATCTCAGCTAGCGTTAGATTTCCTTATTTCTGTTACTGGTCAGTGGAGATGACTTATCATTTCCTGCTGTCGTGGACACATTACTGGGGCAGCTGAAAATGGACTAGGTTAATTTACTAAATTTATAACGTTAAATAATTATTATGTAACGCTAACTGACAAGTTGCTGTTTTGGTAGCAGCTTATGTTGTTGAAATGCAGACCTGTCAATGTAGCTACTGCTTGACTGTCAACATGATGGCTATGATGGTACTTCATCTGTCTGTTTGCTGATTATGTGTATTGGTGTTATATTATATTATAGGTCCTCGATACTGAGCGAAGTCTCAACTAGATCAAGTTCAAAGTTGCCATCAGGAAAAAATATCCTGGTGTTTGGTAAGTGCTGTTTAAGCAATATGTGTGAAAGTCTGTTTTTATGCAGTGTTAGGAAGATTTTTATATGCATATATGACATATTTATTTTCAGGAAACTCTTTTGGGTGGGGTTATATTAATTTAGGTGGGCATTGCAACTTCTGCTGTTGATCATAAAGATTTGTGTGAAACGTTGCAACCATTGCAGCTGATACATCAATGTTATCCATCCATTCCTGTTCATTATTAATCAAAAATATCTACACTAATATCTCTCTCTCTCTCTATATATATATATCTCAGTGTTACTGTTACTTGTAATACTAATGAATGATATCTTAACTGATGAATACATCTTACAGGTGAGGATGGATCAGGAAAAACAACACTTATGGCCAAACTTCAAGGAGCTGATCACAACAAGAAAGGGAGGGGGCTGGAGTATCTGTACTTAAGTGTGCACGATGAGGACAGAGATGGTGAGTAGCCTTTACAAAATTACAGCAACCTAAATCAAGTATTTAACTTAATTTCACTTATAATTAACTACATTTGTTTTTCCTTTTCAGACCTTACCCGCTGCAACGTGTGGATCCTGGATGGAGATGTATACCACAAAGGCTTACTTAAGTTTGCTGTTTCATCTAAGTCACTACCTGACTGTCTAGCAGTATTTGTTGCGGATATGTCACGGCCTTGGACCATTATGGAGTCATTGCAGAAATGGGCAAGTGTTCTACGTGACCACGTGGACAAGCTCAAGATCCCCCCTGAGGACATGAGGGAAATGGAGCAGAAGAGTAAGTAATAGTTGACTTTGTCTATGTAATTTGCATTTAGGATGGTATTGAAATGAAACATACACAAAATTTGTGCACTCTGTCTTTTATTTTATTGGTGTAGCTTATTTGATTGTGACATATTGCCCAAACCCCCCAGACTGGACTGTGTACTTTTTTATAGCTAGTTTATATAGCTAGTTGGCTGGTTCCTGGTTAAACATTTGGCCTGAGATGAACGTGAACACAATATTCACTGAATTTTACTGATGGAGTGGTCACTGTGAAATAAAATGCCTTAAATTGCAGTGATTTGTATAAATCAAAATAGGTCTTTGATTTGTTAGTTGAGGTTGTTGCAAGATTTTGATTTGTTATGAACTAGTTATTTAATCTCTCACTTTTACATAAATATGACATGCATGCATTGTGTGTATGTATTCTCTGTAAAGGCCAAGAAGGAAACTGCACTCAGTAAAGGTGCCTGAAGCGTCGCAGGGTAGAAGGAATGGGTGTCTTACATAATAAAAACTGTACTCCTGGCTTTCTGGCTGCTGGGTAAAAAGAGAGATTGCTTGCTCTTTAGCATGGAAGGCAAACGCTTTATAACATTGTCATAGATGTTTCTAGGTCATCATCAGAGAAGCCCATGATCCTCAGCTGTGTGTTCAGGCTGGAGGCAAGTTCAGGATATCAATGTGTTATGCACTCGGATCTAAGTTCTCCTGTTAATTTTAGAACAGGACATCTTGCTTATGAAGACTTGTTTTGTGTTTGAAAAGATTGTTGCTTTTCAGATTGGCTAGTTCAGCCTGCAGGGTTTTAGATGTTTCTTGGATGCCTGCAAAATTTGGTTAATGTTGTTGCTCTTTTAAGTGTAAAATAAGTTGCCACAAAGGAGTCAAAATGTTCCTGACTTACAGTATATATTGTGCTTATCCAGTGGCAAGTGGCAACAAGTTGTCTAGTCTGCTGACAAGTGTGTGAAAAAGAAAAGGGAAGCTGCTAGCCAAGTGATGACTAAAGTACACTGTTAATTGCATCTACTTAATGCTTTAATGTGTTTAAATTTTTAAATTTCCTTTAATGGCCTATTTCAACTGAAGTAGTTGCATAGGTTAAGTATAGCTGGGATTCATTTATACAATGCAAAGGAAACTAAATACTCCCTGAAATGTATACATTCTACCTTGTCCTCTGTAGCCGTTGGCTTGAGCATTCATTAAATCATTTGTCCTTTTTTTTTTCTGGCCAAACATTGTTACCCCACCCTCTGACATCTTCAGACTTCCAATTTAGGCGTGTTATCCAGAAGACGCTTCTTTTAGCATGTCAGTAGCAGATTGGTGAGACTTAGTCAGATTATGTGCTATGTTTGTGATTATGAGTGTGCGACTGCTAGTAGCTGACAGACAGACTGGAAGTGTATTTGAATGGCTTTTGTCCAGGGACTCTTGCAAGCGTCTTGCATCATTGTTCCCTCCCCTCCAACAGCAGTATCAGGGAAGTGAAAGGATGTAAGCATAGTCGGTCTGAATTCTGTCAGTGGGACGGACGTTTTGACTCCTTCTGTGCTGTAACTGAAGAAGGTTGTCACAAGTCAAATTACAGGATCGGCTTATTACTGCTGGGACTACGTGTTGAACTTGTAACTATTTCACTCAGTGACTCTGTGGCTACATTTTTTAGGAATGGTGTGTACACAGACATCTTGGGTATTTTGTTTTGACTCTGTCTGTTTTGCTTAAAAGACTGGAAGTAACCTGACAGCTCTAAAAACATTGAAGCCACGAGCTGAATTGGTATATTATTGTCTTAGTGTAGTTAACAAGACTAAATGTGCTTATTTAAAATATAGTTTACCAGAAAAAAAAACAAACATTTACTTTAACCTTTGCTAATATCTTTTAAAAATCTAATAACCTAAAACAGTCTCAATGATTAATACAGTTTTTTTGTGATTGAAAATATATCATTTTAGTATGTAAAATTATATTTAAATTATTGAAGGCTGAGCAGTCTTATGTGTACCAAGGCATTTGACCTCACCTTTGTTTGTGAAGCAGATAAATGGGTCTTAGTAGGGCAAAGTCTGTCTGTCTTTGTCTCTTTCACTTTGTACTTTAGTGATGCTCCACCCAAAATCTGTTTAGTATTAAGTACTAATTACCTGTACACTTGGATTTACAAGTTTTCATTTCAAAAACTAAATATCTTGTTTTGACCTAAAGTCCCAAACTCACCAGATGTGACTTTGTTAACCAGCAGTCTAACAGGTAATTTGGAATTCACTGGGCTGAATCCTCTCATTAGAGTAATGTGTTGTATAACTTATTTGTATTTTCTGTCTTTGCGACTTTATTAATTTATATTTCTTTATTTTTTTATGTTTTATAATAAATCACTCAAAAGACAATCTTGATAGAAATTCTGTTTATTTCCATTTGTGCATACACACTTGATTTGAGTAAGCCTGTGTCCAAGAAGCTTTCACATTTATGAATGCTGGTCACACCACATATACTCCAAATGGCAAGTCAATCTGGCTTTGTGTGCTGTCCCCAACTATTCATTCAACATTCCTGAAGCTCCTGAGGAAGTAGGCCACAGCTTCCTGCATATATCCTCCCACCACCATCTCACAGTAAAACTTGGGAAATGCATCAGGAAAGTGAAAATATCATGCACTTAACTTTGCCTTTTATCCAATGCCAAATTATGTAACTGTAGTACTGAAGTACCTTAGCACAATAAACTCAAATTCTTACAATAATACAGTCATTTCTTGTATTTATACATGTTTCCAGAATGTGTTCTTGAAGTGGTTTTCCTTTTGTTTGCAAAATATGATCAACTATGACATGGAAAATTAGGTAAAAACATTTTTGTCCATGGGTAATCTTTACCAGGAAAGTGTGAGGCTTTGATGGATTCATCATCAGCTGGATGCTCGCTAATGGTATGAATTTCTTTCTTTTTACACTAGTGGTGAAAGCGTTTCAAGAGTACACAGAACCAGAGGATGCCACCCCATCCTCCCCACAGAGACGTGCTCCCACAACAGGGGAAGATGAGGCTGTGGTGCTACCACTTGGGGATAACACACTCACATACAACCTGGGCATTCCAGTGCTAATAGTTTGCACAAAGGTAAATGATTTATACAAGGCAAGAAGTCTGGCACATCTGTGCTCAGACATTTGTATATTTGTGTTTACTTTTATGTTGTGCTTTGCAAGGAGGTATTTTCTAACAGAAAGTCACCATTATACTTCCTTGTTAAAGCTCCAGGCAAAGACCAGTGCTTAAAAACACTGTAGCCATCAGCAGAGCTTCACATGAGTGTGGTGAATGTGTCTTTTTTTTGTCTTTGGTGCCTTTATCTTGTTCTTGTCATAGAAAAGTATTTATCTTTGTAGAAAAAGTAAGTGTTGAAAACCATTATTTACTCGTTATCACTTTATCTTGGCTATATCTTTTTAATAATACATTTTTGTGATCACTTGTTGAGAACAATTATTATTAGGTGCTCATTAACTGAAACAAATATTTGCTATGTCTGTAATTATGACATATAATGGTGTCATTGTAAAACGGACTTAAACTACAGAGAGCAGTGTTATCTTGGTCATATTTTTGTGAATGCTGATTGCTTATTGCCTGTGTCATAAAACTATATCTTTTCCTCTCTTAATTTCTAACTCTTCAGTGTGACGCGGTCAGCACTCTAGAGAAGGAGCATGACTACAGAGAGGAGCACTTTGATTTCATCCAGTCTCACATCAGGCGATTTTGCTTACAGTGTATCCTTGTAATGCATTCATAATTCTTTGTAATTCAATGTCAATATCTAAACACTTTCTCCCTTAACTGAATAAACCAGATGGAGCTGGCCTGATCTATACTTCAGTCAAAGAGGAGAAGAACCTGGATCTGCTTTACAAATATATAGTACATAAGATGTATGACTTTCAGTTCACCACACCTGCCTTAGTGGTAGAGAAGGATGCAGTGTTTATGTAAGTGGAACTAGCGATTAACTGGATTACTAGATTATTTAGTTTATCATGGTTTGTCTTTTCATCACAATCTCAAATATTACTGACTGTAACTAACTGGAATCTTTTTTTTTTTTCGTCATACTCTTATGTGATTCAGTATTGGTAGCTGTAATTGTATTCTCTATTTCAGTCCATCTGGATGGGATAATGAGAAAAAAATTGGCATACTGCATGAAAACTTCACAACCGTCAGACCCGATGATCCATTTGAAGATTTTATCATAAAACCTCCTGTACGAAAGGTATGGCAATGCAAATACTGAGAAAATATAAACTTTAAGGTTGACGGTACAACACAAAATGCAAATTAAATAACCACACAGCACATTATTTCAGAGCTCATTTTTTTATATCCTATATTTTTTTTGTTAATTTTTTTAGGGAAAATGCCTGTCAATAATCACTGGGAAGTATTCAAAAATAGCCAACTCTGCACAGTTCATATGTGATAGAATCATATAGTTTATCCAGTCATGCCATTTCCATTTGTATTGGTGCTGTAGCAAAATTATATACTGGCCACTGGCATGTTATCACACTATTTTCAGCTGCTGGTAAAAGCAAGGGAAAACACTGGCACTTTGTTTTTAAAAACAAAACCATAATCATGTGATATGTTTTTTTAAATTGTTTTTTTTTTTTTGTTGAATTTGCAAAAATCATTGTCCATCCCTACAACTTATGGGTTACTTCAATTCTTTGCTCTTTTACACAGCTGGTACATGAGAAAGAGATCAATGCAGAGGATGAGCAGGTTTTCCTGATGAAACAACAGGTATGTGTCAGTCTTTCTTGCATATTTCTTGATCCCTGTATTCAGCTACTAAGACTGTGTACAGTGACTAAGAGTATGTTTTTCTGTACTGATTTTGAAGACAAGCTTTCAAAATTAAACAAAAGGTCACATACCATAACTTTATGAAAATTATGTTTTTTAATGGAATAGGTCTTTTTAGTTGTACAACAGTCCTCTGTACTGTGTAGTGGTGATCCTGAATTGTCATTGTTACTGTAAAACAAATTTGTTATATGTTGATTTGAAACTTTAACATTGTAAGTAATATGGTCTCTAGTTCCTATTTTGTGGACTAATAAACTAGGAAGTCAGTCTAAAAAAAATAAAACAAAACAAAAAACTCAACTGTGTTTTGAACTTCACTTTGTAACTTTTATTCCTCTGCAGTCTTTGTTAGCGAAGCAGCCAGCCACACCAACAAGAGGACCAACAGTAAGTGTCTTAACAACACCAACAACAACAAAATCTTTTCCTCTTTTCCTTTTAACTGTGCCATTTTCTTCTACGCAGACAAACTAAGCTATTTGCCTGTGATCACAACCTTCCTCTGGTTTCTGTGTTGCAGGAGTCACCAGGGCGACCACCGTCTGGGTCTCCCAGGCCTGCAGGTCGTGCAGGCCAAACCAATGTAACCAGTGGCTCACCAATGGCTGCTGTGAAAAAACCTGACCCTAACATGAAGGGTAATGTAATTATTGAGACTCACACTTTACTCCAGTGGGTCCTAGTTTAGTTAGTTTGCCTCTGGGCCATGTACAGCCCTTTCTACTTAATTCAGGATTCACTTTAATTATCTACTTTTTATAGAAACATTTTGAACTCAACAAAAGCCTATGATTGCAGTCCTTTCTGTTGATCTTTAAACTTGTGCTGCAATACTGCCCTCAAGTGGTAAAGAAGTCACACAGAAATGCACTCTACTCAACAAATCAAATACCATTGTCTTATTTTGCAAAAAAGCTGATTTTATGATCCAGGAACAGAAGATGTAACTGGAGTCATAACATTATGAAGTCTTAGCTAACAACATAGTAGGTTTTATTAATATTAAAGTGATTTTAAGTTCCATCTTTCTGCTAC
Source organism: Helostoma temminkii (assembly GCA_900302695.1). Classification (NCBI taxonomy): domain Eukaryota; kingdom Metazoa; phylum Chordata; class Actinopteri; order Anabantiformes; family Helostomatidae; genus Helostoma; species Helostoma temminkii. The sequence goes on along the minus strand of OMLM01009167.1, from coordinate 34,956 downwards.
AGCGGGGGCTGCCAATGAGGGAGTGCTGGCTAACTTCTTCAACAGTCTGTTGAGCAAAAAGACTGGATCCCCTGGGAGTCCAGGTACTGGAGCAGTTGGAGCAGGACTACAAGGGTCTGCCAAGAAAACAGGTACAGCCTCTTATTGTAGTGCTTTCAGTGAAAACATCAGCCTCCCCATTTTCAAACCTTCTTCCATACAGGTTAACAAATGCCAAAAAGCTGTAATGTTGATTATAGTATTATGTGCATTTGGAAATGCACTTTTAGGTCAAAACAAGACAGGAGGAGCTACACAGGGACATTTGTTGGTTAGATGCTATGAACAGTTTTGCTGTCTGGAGTTTTATGTCTGCAGTCTCAGAAAGAAGGTTAAAACAAGAGACAAAGAAATGTGCCCTTTGACTGAGCTTCTGACATCTGTGGAAACTTGCTACAGGCCTGTATCCAGTAAACCTCCAACCATAATTGCTCCAATTAAAACTAACTCTACGTCACATCCCACTGCTCTCTTGCTCAACTAATTTATTTGCCTATTTTACTTTAGTAACACCAGCTGTCTTGCATGTCAACAGCACATCTTACTTTGTTATATCAGGTAAATATAACAAAGTCAAATACTGTAAAAAAATATGTGAAATATCTTACCGTACCCTATGTTGATGGAACACAGGGTACACTGGAAATGTTGAGGGAAACACTGCATAACTCATCCCACTGACATATGTTTCGTTCCAGCGCTGAACAGGGTTAACATCTCTGTGAGACACAGTTGGAAGAATAATGCATGAGTATATGTCTTTTGTCTTATTATTAGTTTTGCATGTGTGTTAACTGTGGCAGTGAGTTGCCAATCTCCAGCATGGGACTGCATCATCATCTAAACCCCATCCATCTGCTTGCTGGCCATGGAAAGCAGTTAGTTGAATACACACAGAAGCTACAGGAGATTACTTTTGGCCTTTGTCTCCTGTTTTTTTCCAAGGGCAGAAGCCGGGTTTGACTGATGTCCAGGCTGAGTTGGACAGGATGACTCGCAAACAAGACTCCATGGTTTCAGCTAACAACATACCACCGCCGACAGAGAACGAAGCGTGAAGGCAACAAAAACAGCTGCATCATCCACCGCGTTAATACTCTGGAAAAATAGATGTATATGTGAGCATAAAAAATTGACCAAATTCCCAATGTCTGTAACAGTCAGCGCACACAGTGATTTCACCAAAACGAGTTTCAAATACTATCAGATATTTTGGTGACATGGGAAGAGACAGATAACAGAGATTGAGTTGTTCCTGAGATGACAAGTGCTGAATGCTTGGCTTTTTTCTGTCCTCTCTTCTACTGTAAATGTTATTTAGTGAGGGATGTTGGTTTATGGAATGTGTGCACACTCCCTGGCAGCCACTCTGATGCGCTGGGCTGCAGGACCCCAGTTACTGGGGACAAATACCCTCTCCTCATGGGTTTGAAGAGTGGAAATATACTGGTCCTGGTGCCTCTGGTTCAGCTTTTCTCAAGGAAGGAATTTGGATGTGATTGGAAAGGTATTTAAAATATATTAATTGATAATAAGACTTGCAAACATGTAGTATGTAAAAGAAAAGTTTGAAATGATACTGATGTATTTATACAATGTCCCTCTTTTTAATTTGTGCACCATTTATCAGTTTAAAGAAACATTCATCTGTATCACACGTGTTAAAATACCACTGATGTCATGACACTAATATGACAAGTCCAGTTAGCTGACAGCATATCATTTGCCCTAGTCATCTCAAAGGATTCTGTAAATATAAATACAAACAATTTATGCAGGTGTACTTTGATTTTGTATAAAATGCAATTCTGTCCAAATTCAAAAAATAGCTTCTTTGATTAAATGCAACTGGTTGGGATTTGACAGGCTTAGATGTTGCAGCAGAATCACTTCTTTAGCTACAGGTGTGTATATCTGGGGAGGGGGGTTAGGCAGCATCTTTCCTACTATAACTCCTAAGTGCCTCGCACAGTTAACTGTTTGTGTCATAGTAGAGGTGCTTGTCGACATAAGAGGAAATGCACTGTAGCACCATTGGTTAAAAGGTTTTTGTCCATTTCTTGTCATCCAAATTATTTATTTTGTTTTTTTGTTTGGTTTTTTTTTAAATAACAACAAGCCTGTGGTCTCAGTTCTCTTTTTTCCAACATTATTTCTCTGGCCTAGTTGATAGTGTTAGTGAGTAGTGATAGTCAATATATTGAATGCCTTTATGCACATTATAAAGGCTGCTGATATTAATAAGAAACTACATGATAGAACTTGTCCCCCACATTAACACTTACTGTGGCTGAAACCACTTACTTTGCAGCCAAAACACAGACACAATAATTTTCTGTTAGAACAAAAAGAGATATTGACAGCACTGTCCTCCTTTAGCTTCACATGTTTTCTTCACACTGTACTTCACATGTCAGTTAAAACATTCCCAGTTTCTACATGAATTAGCTGTAGAAAGTAGGAACCTTGTTTGTCTAGTCAGGTCTTTTGTGTTCACTTTTTCAGTGCCCAATTAAAATGACAACCTTTGCCTTCAATGTACAGTTTGTCACTAGACACCCTGCCTTCACTGGAATGCTCCTAATTAACGTGTGTGTCCTTAAGGGGTTGCTTAATTGTCTTGTTTAATTTGCTTTTAAAAATCAAAATCATTATATTGTACCATATCAAATAATCTGTAATATTATTTATGGTTTCATGATACCATAATTTAATCGAAGTGAGTTACATTTATCATTTCTAAGTCTGTATGCACAGCCCTACTTAATCTTATGGACAAGGTACAGCAGCAGCTTTTACAGAAATAATGGCAAGGGTGAAGAGAGCAGTTGTTTGCTACTAAAATGATTTGGGACATGGAACCAAAGATGCATATTAGTGACTGTATTTTGCTTTTATTTAGTCATCCATAAGATTAACCTGTGGCCGTGTTTTCTTCTACTGTTGCATGGAGCTCTTGCATTCCACACTTCAGCCTCCTATAATTCATAAAATGGTAGAAATGCCTTATGTCCACATCACATATGGGGTTTGGAAATCAAAAACCCCGCAATACAATAGACATTGATAAATTCTCTTAACTGGTCTACAAATACAGTGCAATTAAGATTTAACTTAATTTTTTTTTTTTTTTTTTTTTTTACATTTGCTCTGTAAGGGAATGACTACAAGACCAAATTGGTGTACAGTCTATGCATGATTTGATTTTTTTGTCAAAGTGATGCTACTTAACTGTTGTAGACTTATTGGTGATCAACATGAAGTTCTTATTGTTTATATTTACTTTTTTTGTGGCTTGGTCGAATGTGCACCTGAGGGTCTGTTGCTGACGAGGATGAAGCACAATTTTAGAACAGCCAGGAGCAGTACAGCCACATGTTGAAATAAGCACTTTTCCTTAGACACTCTATCAGTTCCCTGTTGCTACAGTTAAAGATACAGAATACATTTTTCTTTTTGCTTTGCTTCTTAGAACATTTATTAGTAACCTTAGAAGTTAACATTCACAGTAAAACTGCATTATTTATCTGCATTTGCTGCTTAAAGTGCCCCTGCTGGTTAACTATGGAATATTCCCTTTTCTCCAGGTGATATTGTACATGTAATGTCACTCCTCTACAAATCATTGTCACCTTTGATGGGGATATTTTTGGGGACATCTTAAAATGGATAAACCAAATACATGTCAGCACATTTTCAGGTTTGTCCTTTTGTGCCCATGAAACCCGTTTGTGTTCTATTTTGTTTTTGTTGATGAATATGGTTTTGCCCATAGAGACTTTCTGTTTAAATTTAATTTGATGTCACTCTAAACTGACTGATCTACCCTAACGAAACATGGCCACACATGTTAAATTTGGCAATTTTACCTAAGTGGAATGAAGTGCTCTCATGCTGCTTGGTTGCAAAGTTGCACTTGCTCCTTGTGAAGATTGGATTTTGTTCCCAAGATTGAATATTGAACAGATGTTGTAACTTTTGTACTCAAATGTCAGTTGATAGCAACTGCCTCCTCACATCCTAACTGAAATGCCTTCAACCACTGTTGTCAGTCTACATCTATATGAGACTATGAGCTTCTGCTTCCAACCCTTTTGTATACCGAATATCAAGACATTGTAAGCACATGGCTGGCTGCATTTTTGTCCTGAATTAATTCAGAAGTTTGATTGTATAACTTAACACAATTCTGTAGCCTCTAAGATGAGCTGCCGTGTGGGTTCTAGCTTCTTACGCCGACAAAGATAAGGAAAATGTTTATCACACCCCTTGGCTTCAATAAAACCAAGAATCCAGACTTGTTGATTTTCACCTTTTTTCTGTTCTGTTTATATAACTCTGCCCCCAACACATGCCATTGCTTTATTTGTGTGTATTAAAAATATTTAATTATGTATTCATATTAAAGTTGTATAACATGTTCTGGCTTTGCAGCCGTTACATATGAAAGTAAGGTGTTATCTATGCAAAACTTGGCCTGAATGTCCAAACACGGTTATTAATTGTACTTGGACATTCTCTATCCTATTACTCTGAAATCCCCTTGCTGCGCCACTTCATTAAAGGTTAATAGCTGTTTGGATCCAGCAGGAAGATATCGGATAGACTTTGCATCTTTAGTCCCCCACAATCACCTAGGCAACCTTTTTATTTCCACTAAAGACCGTATGAGGGCAGCAAAGTCATTCTGTCGAAAGGCAGTAGGCCTTTTCCTTGATTCTGAAAGTTTACTTAGAGATTTAATTGACATAATAAAAATACTGGGTCTGTCCGAAAAGGAAAGCTGTAAAGCACATTACCGATATGACTATGTATCATTCACCGGGTATTAGTTGCTTATATATATATCAGGAAGTAGTTATAATAGAGCTAAAATGTAATTTGATAATACAGCATGACCGATTACTAGATTAACTCGGGAGGGGTCATGCAGAAACTCAGTAAAAAATAACTGCAGCCACACTGTAATCCTTTGGAGAATAAAGAAATCATTTTATTAGGCCTGTCTGGAAATAACTCGATGCCAGCGAAGAGCCACAAAAAACGCAGCAGAGCTCGTCCTGTCGGCGTGGTTCCGGCTGGGCTCGTTTTGCAGGCTGTTTGGGAATACTCTAAACCAGCGCAAAGCCTACACAAGAATGTGCAGCTTTCAGAGGGGCGGAGACAAGCCTGCTTTGCATCCATTGCACAGACTGTAGCGGGTAAAGCAGGGCATAGGCAGCTTCACTACAGGCTGCTGCAGAGACTATTCTAACTTTACAACAGAGAATAGAGCCTGTAGTGTCTCTCGGTTTATCTGGACCATAATGGGTGATTGTTTTTCTGTTGCAATGACGCCTCACACAGCCCGGCGGGCATTTTCTGTTGCTGCTGAGCTAACCAGAGTCATCCATGGATAAGTGACACTGGGACTCGAACAAGTGACCCGCCTAATATAGTTGTAAGTGCGGCTGTTTCGGAAAGACGCGACATTGTAACCATAAGGACGAAGGGTGACCATCAGCGGATACCAGCTTGATTTTCCTGTGCGTAACGTTACCGAGCACCCACCGCCACCGTTTCCCCGCGGGGTGGCTATGAAAAGTGGGCTGTCTGCTTTATTTTCTCCATCCACTTCCAGCCTGTATGGAACAAAGTGTGCTTTCTGTCATATAACCCGCCCCGCGACGTTGATCCAGGCGGTTTGCTGCCATTTACACTGTGAGCCGTAACGTTTCTGGTCAAGAGTCCGGCTCTACAAAAAACATCATGAGGACCACCGAGGATACAGAGGGGTTTGACGGCGAGGCCTCCAACACTTCCATGATCTCCGGGGCGAGTAGCCCGTACCAGCCCACTACGGAGCCCGTCCATTCAAGGAACGTTCTGGGAGGGATAAGGTGCGACGTGGAGTACCTGAAGTCATACTTTGGGATTTTAAAGGTGGTTGAAGTGGTAAGATTAAGCACGGTCATTAAATTACTGTAATGTTCAGAGGTGCACAGCCTCATAAACTGTGACGCACCATGTTTAAGTTTAATTTAACATATATACCCATTTTTATTATAGTCTGATCGTGAGGTCCTTCATTAATATTCTCTGGTAATGAAGTGGTAAATCCTAAGATGAAGTGGTTTAGCCTATTTAAACAGTTGGGTCCTGCAGGTCATGATTTATGTTCAACCACATCTCTAATAGTAGTCCCTCAGTTTCAGTCCTAACAATAGGCAGTGTTTACCCATGTCTTCAGAAGGGGCGAGGGTGAGATTGCTTAGCGTGACAATCCCCAATTCAGCCATGCGTTGCCCATTTAGCCAAACAGTGTACTTTCAGTAGATCCTTGTTTTGAAGGATGTACCTAGGCTTCAACAAATGATACACTGTGTCAGTGGTAAAATTGTGATCAAGCAGTGTCTTAATTGTGATATTATTGAGATCTTGAGATGATCTAGAGAACAATGCACACAGTGATGCCTGTGTATATTAAGTCCTGAGTCGTCCTAAAGAAAAAAGTAATTATTGTCACAACAAGATGTAGTGGTGAGTGGAATAAATAGTTTTTTGCATTGTTTTAAATCAGTGCAACTAAACCAGATGTCTGTAATGGGAGAAGAGGCAGCAACAAAGGTCCCAAACATCTGACAAGTCACCAGAGGAGGAAATATCTATCAACCCAGAGTCATTACGCTTCTTCTCATGCCACAGGCCTGCACACACAAACAGACAAATAAGTATGTCCTCAGTGTGAACAAAACATGGAGTTGGGAAACGTGGTAATTACCTCAAACAATGTTTGTGGATGGCACAAGAAAGTAAAAAGTCCAAACTTCTGACAGAAAATACTGCACAGTTGTAGTTTCTGTGTTTCATTTTTACTGTAGAAAAAGTAGTGTTTGGGAAGTATTTTCATTTTGCGGGTGTGAGTGTCCCAGGAGTTCACAGTCAGCCTGTGTTGTGCCACGCACCTGCGATATGTACCTCTGATTATGTGGGAAGTTTGGGTATTAAGCCATCTGTGATCATGATTCATATTGACCGTTCTCCTTCAGCAAATGCTAAAACATTTTCTGTGACTGTGCTGCTAAATAGCAAAAACCAAGCAGCAAAAGTAATTTATTACTGTACTATTTATTCCTTTAGCTACAGAACCCCCTCCCTCCAAATAGATGAAGGAATATAATACAATACAAATCCTTTTGTTATTGTTTAGTGCAAGCTCATGCCTGCTTTCGTGGTTCACGATTTATGCCACATTCATATTGATATCTGAGTAGTAGGAATTCCTCCTGAGACACCAAAGTGACATGCAACCAAAATAAGTCTGGATGTCATTTAAATTTTCCATATCTGTATAGATGCAGTACATCAGTGTTTTTGATAATCCATTCCACTGTACCATAAGTACATATGTACAGTATTTAGATTCAGTACCCAGCTCCACAAGTCATCCTTGGTTTCAGAACAGTAACCATGAATGCACACACACGAAACAATAAATGAAACCTGCACATAATGCAAAACAGAATACACATGCTGCAAGTCTTTGTGTGTGTGTAACACAGAACGAAAGGCCATCAAAATTTGCAAAGGCATAGGAATAATGTTTTTAAGATTGTATCGCAATAAATTCAAATCCATTGCTCTTTACAAGGCAACTAAATGTCTCAAAATAAAACTGTGTGGCTGTAGTTTTCTGCTCTTTAGTTTACAGTGAAATGATGCACATGTTGCGAGCCTTTGTGTTTATGTAACACAAAGATAGAAATGCATCAGCCCTTTGCAAAGTCTAAATGATCAAAGGGGAGGTTATAATTGTTAATACAGTGATGAACAAAAGAAATTCAAACCCATGTCTGTACGTGGAAGTTCTTACATATTTTTAGTTAAAAAAAAAGTTAAACATTATCTTAGTTTCCAGTTTGAGCTAATCATATCTTTTTCACCGACAAGGACAGGACCAATGAAAGTCATCCAAGTTTACATTTATTATCTTAGAGGAGAAATACAAGTATTGCTGGCAACATAAAAAGCTTTGGCTTTAACTGCTCTGTTCTTTAATCTCAAAGTCAGCTGAGATTTTGTGCAGATCTTTCAGATGACAGATGACCATGCAGATCTGACCGGATGTGATGTGCTACACAACAGTACCTAAAGTACACTGTAGCACAATTTCTGGCTAATCTGGAAACACTGCTTTGCTAGGACTGTAAAATCATCTGAAGGTGAAATTATAGTCAGGTGTCCCTTATTTAAATAAGGGACATCTAGGTATTTACTATGTGATCTTGTCAACACAGGTTTGTGGAAGTGTGTCATGGCATGAACAAATATCTTACAGGAGTTGCTGAGGCTGGAAAGGCTTACAAAAGGCTTACAAGAGAATTACTGGAGAGTGTGCACTCCACCACTCAGTTATCAGGCAGCTCTCATACAAATGGAGATTATTTAACTCCATTGTTACCCTCCCCATGAGTAGTCGACCAACAAAGATCACAGCAAGAGCAAGGCTTATAATAGTCTGGGAGGTCACATGGAACCCCTGGGTAACTATTAGGAAACTAAAGTCCTTTCATGCTGTGCCTAAGTGTCCATCATCAGGAGAACACTGAAAACAATGGTTGCATGGCAGAGTTACATAGAGCAAGACTGCTGTAAGTTCACAGTTTGCCTTGAGCAAGAGTTCGAACTGAAAATCATCAATAAGTGGATCATGCGGCAATACAGTGACACGAGTTGTTTACTAAAAAATAAGAAGTTAAAGTTGAAGCAATGTAATGTTTTGAAATGGCTGAGTCAAAGTCCTGACCTTAATCCAATAAGAATGCTATGAAGGAACCTGAAGCAGGCATGGAAGCCAACCATCATCCTGAGATGAAGCTGTTCTGTCAGGAGATGCAAGCAAGTGTCCGTGACTGGTAGACAGTTAATGCTGTTACTGCTGCAAAAATGGGTCACACCACTTAATGAATGAATGGGTTCACATACTTCTGTGACATATTATTTAAGATTGACAAATTCACAATAAATTTAATTTCATTTGATTAATTTGTTTCTTTATATGCTTTTGGACTGTGCAAATGTATTACATTTTAGGTCACAGTTGCAGAAATAGCAAAATGTCTGAGTGGTCCACAAACTCTCAAAAAGGTTTGAGAGAAAAGTTGACTGAAAGGACTGTAATTACATGACGTTAATAGATCATCTTTGCACAAGAATCATGGGTTATAATGAATAATGATTAACATCAGTACAAAATGGATTGGCACAGTATAATGCATGTGTCGTTATACTGGCACTATTTAATGATTTAAACCCACATAAGGACTTCATGTCAGATGTTTTGACAGTCATCACTGAAAAACAAGTGGACTTTATCTACCCCCTTCTGACTTTCTCCACGTGTCCTTGTGACTTTGACAAGGACTTGTTTACATATTACCTCCACACCTAGTCCTTCTTTGCACTAAGGTAGTAGTTACAAACCATTCTTGACAATTGTTTTTTTAACAAATCTTTATTGAAATTTTGCAGGTAAAATATAAAATAACAACAAGATACAATCATAATAAATTTCTGTTTCATCGACCCCCCAGTTTACTGTGAATCAGTCTGTTTTCCTTTGCACAGATCAGGGTGCTAAGTGCTAATGGACCTGTGGTTGTATAAGTATTCACACCAGAACACTAAAATGCACTTTCACAGGCTTTTAGAGAGACAGTTAGATTGTCTTTTCTTGTTTCAATGGATACACATGGCAACTGCTGACCTTGCAGTGATCACACAGTCCTGTGTAGGATGGAACCTGGCCTGGGTGTGTCCATCTTGACAGCAGTTGTGTCTTTGTCTCATTGCTGTCACTAGGTCAACAAAAAGTCCAACTGACATTTACCTCATGACTCTCTAGCCTGACAGGAATTTGATACCTAACCCAGCCTGACCATGTACCAATCAAACTCACCTCCAACAAACCTTGTGATTTAAAAAAAATAACAAATCAGTCATGATTGTGTGTGAACTAATGCTTCCCCTTTTATTTAAGTACTAGTCTAAAAGCTAATGTTTTGAAAGGGTTTTTTTTTCTACAAATTTTGTGTAATGAACTTTCCAGATGTGCTCAAATGTCAGCCAGGGCTTCTTTCTCTAAGAGAGACTCATCTACCCCCCTGCTCAGTTCTCTTCTGGTTGAAACATTACATATTTGGAGCTTGTAGGGACAAAGACAACAGCACTGTGCATGCACCTAGAGAGACATGTATTCCTTTGTCCACACACACACACACTTCTCTAACATAACTAAAACCTGCATTCAAGCTATGCTTTTTGACTGCAGTAGCATATTTAACTTTTGTGGATGAAGTCCTATACCACTAGGAGTGCAGTATATGACGTTTTCTATAACTTTTCTCCTCTATTAATTTGGCATTATGACAACAGATGGTATATGAGAATGGCATCTGAGTCAACTAATAATGTGCATAATCCCACAGATACGGATGTCTGTACATGTGGTAGAGAGGATGGATGGCGAGTTGATATGCATAACAATGTTTATGCATGCACGATGAACAGGTTGCGTAGGGGTGAAGTTTGACATTAAAATCATTACTTACAAGATTATCCATACGGTGCTTTATGGCTCCACCACCTCCTTCCCCGTGGCTGCCTGACACCTGCTACATAAGGACATGGGGGAAAGCAATATGCTCTCTTCAGGAGACATGACATCATCCATGCAGCCCTCCACTTGTGTTTGGGTGTAACCGTTTTGGTTGTGTTGCATTCACAGATGGACTGCTCTCCAGCTACATGCTTAAATAGGCTTCAACAGCCACAGTAAATAAAAGTTTATACTTAAAAGTGGTCCCAGTTAAAATGCTCCTCTCTTTGCCTTTGTATGACCCAAGTAAAAAATCATGGCAGATTGGATGAAAGAGCGTAGAGAGTATCTGCTGTAGCGAGAGTATCTGCTGACAGTGATCACACTATAGCAGTTTATATGTCAGTAGAGCCTGCTCATAAAACTGGATAAACAGGGTTGGCTCTTGAGCTGCTGAGAGCCTGGGGAGAGGAGGAAGGTCCTCTGCTAATGAGACTGGATTTATGTCTTCTCTCAAATTGTTTTGTTTAGCAGTGTATAGCAATGACTGGGTGGGATTCAATTTGGATTTGGATCCAGTGAAATTTGTATTGGGTTACACAAACAATCCCAAACAATTATTATTAGTTTCTTTTCCCTTTTCCATGTCAGATAACATGACACATTAAGCAGCCATGTGATCATCTCTGTAATGTTGTTCCTTCTCTTATAGGCAACCAAAATTCTACATATGGGTCTTAAGGCTTTAAGGCTTTCAAAATCAGAGTGTAAATTATTTATTCAGGCTTGGGTTTGCCCATATTGCCTGGAATAATAGCTTCTCAATATATACTTTTATATATATCAATATACCCCTTTGTTCGTGTAGGGGTTGCAGGTGTAACGGAGCCTATCCCAGCTATCATATGGGTGAGAGGCGGGGTACACCCTGAACAGGTCGCCAGTTCATCACAAGGCCACATATAAGAGAGACAACCATTCACACTCTCACTCACACCTACAGGCAATTTAGAGTCTTCAATTAACCCAACTGCATGTCTTTGGAGAACCCATGCAAACACAGGAAGAACATGAAAACTCCACGCAGAAAGACCCTGGCCAACCCGGGAATTGAGGACCTTCTTGCTTTGAGGCGACGGTACTGTGTCCTGTATTGATGGTATATTTTAAGATCCATGTTGGGGATGCATCATTAGGTATCAGAGTTTATGCTACAAAAATGTGTGTGTTAAGTGTAAGCAAATGGTTTGAGGGATCTGATTTTGTTCTAGTGTGGACATTGTATGTAGTGCTCTCCATTTGTTTGCCCAAGATGTATTTTAAAACTATTGTAAATGGTGTTGGTGAGTCTGATACAAAGAGTAAACATTGTTATAACTCAAAATGCTATTATGGACTTTTTACCCACAGTTTAACCTTCAATCATGCCTCGACTCAAAACCACCAAAATACATTATATCTACATTTAATACAAAATGTCAGATAATTCCAACAGTGGTAGACCATGCAGGTCTGGTCTAAACTGGTTCTGAATTCAGCCGTTTCAGGTCTATAATATGTTGCAGTGGCATTCTCATGGTTCTGTTATGTCTCTGGGTTTTGAACAGCTCTGAGCTGGTAATCTGCGTGTGGTTTTGTTGGGGTCTATATGGCAGTAGAACACCTAAATAGAAGAATTCTTCCCATACTGTGGTTTGTTGATGGATGTTGGCTGGAGGCAGGCATCGTCACAGGCTGCCAGCAGTGGAACTCATGAGATGGGCTCATGGCCTCTGGTCTATTCATAGGGCAATCACTTCATCATCTGGAAAACTTACCAAACACTCACATAAAGTCACAGAAATCACTTGACCTACAATACTCTTTATGCTTACCAACAGTGTAATTACATTTTCAAACGTATGTATAATGCATTTGTCATATGTGATAAAGAAGTGCTTGTCTTTGGCTTCGCAAATTCTGCAGTACACGCAATGTCTCCTTTTTATATTCACATGTATCTCTTCCCTTGTTTGTCATTATTCTGTTATTTCAGGTGCTATCACTCATCGGATTCATCTGCATAGAGACAATTATGATGTGTTCTCCCTGTGGAGGAGTCTACTTCTTTGAGTTTGTCAGCTGCAGTGCCTTAGTGGTGACAGGAGTCCTCCTCCTGATCTTCAGTCTCAACCTGCACATCAAGGTGCCTCATGTGAACTGGAGCCTCACGGTACGTACAGGGAGACATGATGTATCACAGGACCGTGGTATTTACAAGGAAAATATGAATATGTAGAGCTTAAGCTGTAGCTTTATTCTACTCTTCTTTGATTTGGTGACAAATGTTTGAATTATTTACTAATTTTAGGGTTATTAATGTAAAAGAGTAGATAAAAATCTACTATGACATTCACATAAACACCACCAGTGCTTTGTTTTTGGTGGTAATTTAAGTAATGTTAGTACTAACTAAGATGTGGGGGTAACTAAAGGTAAACCTGCCATTACATTATGCTCACATTGTCTTAGTGAGTTAGTTAACTCATGTAAACATTTAGCTCAAAGCACTGCCGTGCCTAACTTAATTACAGCCTCACAGAGCTACTAGCATGGCCATACACTTTCAGTGTTGTTGTTCTATATTTAGTGCTCAAATTGTGTTATCTTTTTGCTTAAACTCTCACAGAAAAGGTCTGTGAAAAATGTCAACAAATGAAAGGTGTTGTTGCCCAGATCGTGCTCAAAGCAAACTTTTCTTGGATGATGGTAATTTCGTCCCTGTTATGAACTGAGCTAGACAAACTTTACGTAGCTCTGGGCTCAATGTTTATTATATCAGAGTGTTTAGTATCAGAGTAAAGCTTCACACACATTTATTATACTATGTAATGACAAAACTGTGAGACTACAGTGAATGTGGAACTGGTTTGGTGGGCATACAGTTTCAATGTTGCGACCAGAATTTGTCTTGTCAGCTTTAAACTAATGAGCTGATGGACTGGCTCCAGGAAATACTCTTTGCCTACACACAGTGCATTTACATGCTTAGGTAGCCTGGTCCTTAACTTTACTGTGTTTCTAGGGGCCACACAGCTTACAGTACACATTGTGGAAATGCAGTGGATGAAACCTGATGTCCAAATCCAACCATAGCTATCAGGTTGCTTTATGGTACCCTTTATACAGTATTTCAGCTCAAACATGAAGGAGTCTTTGGTTTTTACTTCTAGCAGAAAACCACCAAATGAAAGTCTTTTTACAGTCTTGGAGAGGCCAGAGACAATTTTAAAAGCGCTGATGTCAACACTTTCACCAAATACCTGTGACCATTACATTCCATATAATCTCAAATCCTCTCTCCTTTCTCACATCAGCCCTGACAAGTTAATTATTTTTCCACTCAGGTCATTAATAGTTCAGAATATGTAATTAACATGTAGTGTGTGTGTTTGTGTGTGTCTGTGTGCACAGGCTTGAGCTGGTGTACTGTAGGATTGGCTGCCAAAAGGTTCACAGGAAAGTTAATCTTCAAGGAAGTTATATTCTGCGATTTAGCTCAGGGTTATTGCTTTGTTCTGTGCAAAGTAATAATTAGATATTGGAAAGACAATAAATTCTATGTTTACTCAAAAAACTTGGTTAGCAAACTGTAGCTTCAGTTACGGTAGGTGTTGCTTTCTAGATTTCATAGTTTCTGTCCTGAAACTGCAGCAGCTAACAAGTCCACAATGCTTGGCTTCACACCACAGTGTAGGCTCAACCCCACACTGTTTATGTCTATCAAGTTCAAAGCAGCCTCAGTCACACTGGGCCTCTGGGAATTTCACCATGAGTAAGCATTTCCGAGTTGTTAACCAGCTGTTAACCCTTTTGCTGTCTTTCTCTGTTTTTGAACTGGAAACTATGGGCTGATGCTGACATTATTCCTCTATGGAGAGAGTTGTTTTATAATGCGGTCAAGAGTCTCAGGAGGACGGTTTTGATTGTACAGTTATGTGCCATATGATTCCACCTCCTCCAGTTCACCATCTATGATGACTTTGGCAGTGCAGTGGCGGGAACACAGGTCCCGACCCCACTCCCCCCCTTCACGAGGAAATGATTGGAGACCTGGGACCTTGTGGTAAAACCATTCTGTGACTTTTAGTGATTAAGTTGAGTTTCAGGGCTTAGTTTGTATGAATGAGTTCTGTTTTGTACAGCCATTTGGTTAGAAAGAGAGATGAAGGCAGGCCGATTCATTGTTTTTCTAATTCACACAGCCAAATAACTGTCGGCCTTGTTCTGGGACAAAAGTGGGGCAAACCTAAAGACACACACACACACACACACACACAGAACGGAGGGAGGGAGTGAGTGATGTGAGTGTTGTCATTTTCCTTTTTAAAAGGAGAGCAACAATATGAATACCAGTGTGACCAGTATTTTCTGGTTGTTTCGTTGTGGGAACAGACAGTATCTCATCAAAGTTAATGCATGAATGAACAAGGTACTTCGGGGGGAGAGCAATGGTGGCTGCTGACAGTTCAGTGTGTAAAGCCTAATGTTTCTGGCATCTGGTATCTGGCAACTAAACCCCTAATCTGATTTACTAACACTGTAAATATACTAATACCGTACATATAAAAACATTATTATTAAAAACATTTTGTGACTTCTTCGTTATGACTCTACCGGTACCAAAACATCCATTTAGACCACTTTGTACTCTCATTTAAGCATTAACTCTTGGATAATATTCCAAGTAAAGAATTCAGTTTAATCAACAGAATTTACTCCATGAACTTCATGTGCCAGGACAGTTTGTGTGCATGTATATGTGAATCAATTTGTGCTTCTCTGTTTGACCTTGCATTATTCTGCTGGTAATAATCTACATCTCTTTGCTTGAGGGTTGTAGTTATTATTAGTTAGTAATCTACCATAAGGTCAGGCAAGTGTACCATTAACCCCTGTTGTATTTACTTTAGCTATGTGTTAAATCCAATAAAAGCTTTTTTGGTTTTAACAGCTGAAACCTGCCACCCATCAGACAAAAGACATGACACAGTACAGCCTATTGTATTTATTTTTATTTTAAAAAGATTCAGGTATAAATGTGGAAGCTGGAGAAATGCTTTGCTCACAGGGCAGCTTTCTGGCCCTCTGTGACTAGATGCAACTGTCAAGAGAGTAGATTTGTATTCATCCTTTTGAGTTTCCATAGTTTCAGTCCTAGGAGTATTTCTAGCTTCTATCTTGAGAGCTCGACAAAACACAGTTTCTGTTTGTGAATATGATTGTCCTGTTCACTTGCAGCATGCAGTCAAGCTGGTTAGAGGAGTCCAAGCAAAGTCTTTGTTAGTTCAGTGTCAATGACGATGTCCTACCTGAATGTGGAATAAGCCTTCATATTATAAACTATTGACTATTGTAGGAATATAAAGGAAAATTTACATGAATGTGCAGAGGTGAATAATCAGCAACCAGCAACCATTAGTACTGTCTTCCAGTAGCATGTTTATTGATTTAATTTAACTTAAAATCTTAAATGTGAATATAAGAATGGGATATTGAGTGTACTAAGAAAAACATGGTAATTCCTATATGTGTCCAAACGTTTGACTGGAAGTGTATATGATGATTGGATGATTTATGAATTCATTAATTTTTTCATGTACAGCATACACCATGGTGCTGTGTAGTTACCTTTTTATTTATTCATTCTTTTAATTTATTTGATTTGAAGACTAGTATCAAATACTCAGTAAATGAAAAGAATTTTAAAAAAGACATTGTCATTAGGATTGATACTGTATTGTTGATGCCTGTACGTATTAGAATTGATTGATTGATTGAGTGATTGAACACATTCATCTACTCTAGTAGTTTAATGTTATTCTTTACCAGTGACATAATAAATGACAAATCATACTTTTTGAATTATTCTGGCTCAGGAGCTCCCATCCTTAAAAGCTTGTTACTAAGTTCTGAAAATATTGTAATGATGTATAATACATCATGTTTTTGTGTCTTTCTGTAGGACCTGGTTAACACTGCTGCCAGCACCTTCTTCTTTTTCTTGTCGTCTCTTGTGCTGGCCTGCATCAACCACAACACTGGAGCTGAAATAGCAGCAGTGGTGAGTAGTCAAAGCCAATCTGGACTTGTGATTATATACATATTCTAAAATCATTACTCATAATAAAGTGAGCTATTCCAAGCCTTTGTTTTTGATTTAATTTTACAGCTAACAGCTTACGAAAATCAAAAATTCCGTTTCTCAGAATGTCAGAAGAGATTCACACAAATAACCTCAACTCACATTTTGAACACTAGGCCATTCTTGCACGTGTATTTGAGTGTATCTGTATGTTTAGCAAGTTTAGCATGCACTTTAAAACATATAAGCACTTAGTCAGATATTATTTAGCCATACAGTTTTTCACATTTTTTACAAATATCTGAGTGAACTAAATCAGCTTAAATCAACTTTGCACAGACAAATGTCAGGTATTTTATTTGTGTGTGTCCATGCAAAGTTTAGTTGATTCCTCATTCAAATTCAGACATTGTTATTCTGCTTCCTCTTTCCACTTGTATGCAGATCTTTGGCTTCCTGGTGACAGGTGTGTATGGAATAAACACCTTCCTGGCTGTACGGAGATGGCGTCTTGGCAATGGGTGTCAGGGGGGGGCTCAGGGTAGCGAGTACATGCGAGCTCGTACAGCCTCTCGTGGAGAAATGGAGGCACGACCTGAGCTTGCATGAGCTGCAATTGGAAAGACTAAAGGAAAGCAGCAGTACAGGCAGCTGACTAAGATGAACTATATTATGCCTTAAGAACAGCATTTCACTCCTGTCTTGGGTGGAATGACCATAGCAGGCTCAACATACGGTTTTGACTTCACATTACAGCACTTCAGCTGCGCTTTCTGCCTGATCAGCCACTGAATAAATCTCACTTTCATAGCCACAGATAAGCTTTGTGGCTTGGTTTATCAGGAGTCCTGGCTGTAGTTACACATGAAGACTCTTGAGTAAAGAGCTTGAGTCAGAATTTAAGGTATACTCTGTAAAAACATTTTGTCTACATGTATTTCTAAATCTGTGTGAAGGATGTATTTGATGAAGACTGAAAAAGGCCAACTTCACTCCAACTGTGTATCAGCTTTTTTTGGAAGGTTTTGCATTTCACTGTGAATGAAGATAACAGTTCGGCTTTTGTACAGTTTCTTGATGCTACGCAACTGTCCGTCAAGTATGTGGTAATAAATGTGATCATCCAGGAAGCCCTGGATCAGCCCCAAGACCTCAAGTACCACAAATGCTGACTATACAATCAGTCACATTCATTTTAAGAAAAACATTAGTAGGTGACATGGTCAAGACTAATGCCCTTATCGTATACACGGTATCTCAGGTATTGATACACTCATCCCGTCATTATTTAAAAAACTTTCAAAAATCAAATCACAGGGTGCCTTGACCTGAATGCTGTATTTCCTAATGACCTCTTAATTAGGAAGGAATTCTTAAGTTAACGGAAAATGATTTTTAAAAGTAAGAATCAAGCAAAAGTAGAAATGGAGAGATTGGGGTGGAAATAAGGTACATTTAGCATTACAAGTTAAACAAGTTAAACTCTGCATTTGGTTAAATTAAATGTCTGTGTATGCACCTACAGTTTGTTATCTCCAACTGCATAAAATTAATTCTTAGTCCATATAATACATACAACGCTAAACAGAGTTTTTCTGCTTTGCCAGTGTACTTGAAAGCTAAACATCATAACATTATATTTTCTTTTAAGGATTATGGAATATATTTAAACTTTTTATATTTTACATCGTTCTAAGTATTAAATTAACTCTAAAGTTTTTTTTTGCTGTTCGGGACCTCTGAGGTGTGTGTTTGCCTTTAACTGACTCTATGGCTCCATCTTCTGGCATTCATTTTGTAATGTACAGCCAGATAACAAAATAGTGTGTTTGTACAGGAAGGATTAGAAAATGTATTTGATTGTAGATTAAAATGAGAAATTGTTAACTGCTTGTTCCTCAAGCATTTCCAGAATATATTATGTGAGTGTGTCCTACTGCCATTTCTCTTGTTTGGTAAATGAAGTAGTTGTATGAAAAGACAATCACATATGTATTTATATCTGTCACATACATTGATGGATTTGTTTTTGAGTGATACTATAACAATGTTCACTTTAATATTGCAAGTGCATTATGCTATTTGATAATATAACGGACATATATTTGTCAAAAGCTTTCGAGCTGCAGCTCTCTTAATGTACAACTTGATGCTACAGGACATTATGAAGAATTTGTATTTATGAGAAAGGAAAGCTTTCCTCTGCAGATTGTGATTTACTCAATCAGTTTCAATTTTATTTCCTTTTTAATTCTGTGTGCTTTGTTAATAATTACAACAAGGTCTGTCTTATTCAGCATGGAGCTGTCTTTAGTTTTTATTCAGACTTTTTTTTTTCCAAAATGCAAATCAGTTTGTATTTGTTGACACAATAGCCCAGCAAGAAATCTCACTTATAAAGCGATTATGTTTTCATCTTGTTCATATAATTATTTAACATCAAACACTCAAAAGCATCAGTCAAAGCAGTTTATTGCTCATATAGCTCTCAGCTGGCATGAATCTGAGAGCCTTATTTATTAAAAACAATTTGCCATATTTCTAACAAGTTGTCATTCTGAAAAAAAATAGCTTAAAATAAACGAGTCTAGAAGTACCAAACTATTAAAAAATCCAATATAAAAGAATCCCAAATAATTATGGATGTAAACTTTGGATGTTTTTTTTCTTAATTGTTAATACACCACATGCAAGTCAAAGGCCACAGATGACAATCCATTTTAAATTGACAGTGCTTTTGTCAGTTGGTGCAGTGTGTATTACATAACCAGTCACTATGGCATTCTAGTGCATCTAATTTCTCAGTAGTGGCATATATGCAGAAAAAATAAAAGTGAATACTAAATAAAAACAGGAAAACATGGCCAAACTATTCATATTTCAGATTAAACTAGTTCATACTAGTTACTACATACACTAAATGACATTAATGTATTGCTATTCACACATACATGCATGGGTTGTTATACAACAGAGAAACTGAAACAGTAAAGCATAGAGCCTCACACTTTAGGTTAATGGAATAGGTTTGAAATCATATCGTAATTTCTGTTGCTTACATTTGTAAAGTTAAATTACTGACATGAACAACCTAATGACACAGCAAATGTTGTTATGCAATGAAGCAAGCCACAGATATTCTGGTCATGGAAAACTCAAATTTAGGAGATAAGCAAATACTTTATTCATATTGTAAAACTCTACTCCTGTAGAATCAAGACTATTGTAAAGGTTGTAACCAGCCAACCTGCAGGCAATCTGTTCTTCTATATACTGTACAATTTATAATAATGCTGTAAATTTATAATTGATGATGACCCACTTGTAGTATTTAGATATCATGTCTTCCCATTGTTTTTTTTATTGCTTCCAATACAATTTACAATATAATTTTATTACTAGTACTCCTAAATATTTAGTTACGCATTGATTTAGTGTTGTAGTCTCATATGTCTGTGCATAGTCCTACAGTATATGCCCAAAAGTAAAAAATTGGTACAGTTTCAGATTTAGACTTAGGTTCCCATATTTAGATCCCACAGCTTCTAACTCAGTATAAGAGCAAATAAGCAAACAACTTCACAGCTTTATAGTCATGTATGTATTGGGTTGATAAAGGAATTTATATTTTATCCCAAGTCCTTTAAATCCTTTATACATTTCTAACCTTTGATATTCATCAGTAGAAAACCAGAACCAGAGATTCAAACATGATTTGTTCCCTATTATCCACAAATTGGTTTCTGAAAGCCTGAGTCTCCCAAGTATTATGTATTTAACTATTAAGCTATGTGACCTTGATTTTTATTGTACTGTGCGTGACATTATTGTAACCTTGTGGCAAGATGAAACACCTGCAGATCGCTGCAGATGCCAGTTCAGCAGTCGCAGATTTCTTGCAAAGGTTTATGTTGTATGATCAAACAAATCTGCTGGTGAAGCTCCCAGTCGTCTCAGTCCGAATCAGAGTCTGAAAATTCATCTAGAAAACAACAGTGAGAAACATCTCAGGTATCAGAATGAATGTTAGGTCTCTGTTAGATGGATACATAGATAAGTTAGATAAGTAAGTTAGATAATTAAGTAAAACTTTATAGTGACTTTGAAAGTGACGTAAAATATGAAAAATATTTTTTTTAAAAACGTGCTTGAGGACACTTCTGTCTTTTAAACAATCAGAGGACAGGATGAATAAGACTAACTGAAACTGAGACTGAGTCATGACATACATTCATGGGAGCTAATTTCATAACTACCCAAGTGTGAATTTCAACACATTAAACTTTGCACACAGTTTCAGTTTTATTAACCAAGGTCTTAACTTATTCATCTGTGAAACTTAACCTGTTGCATGCACTTAAATGACCATTCAAAAGCTAAATTGTAATTAATCAATTTCTGAGGCAGCGCTACGGTTTTGGTCTCCCTATTTACATCCATGAGGGGTCCAAAACATTTTAGACACCTCTTAATATAACGTACTCGAGTTCAATAATAATACAACGCACTCGTGGCAGAGCTGATGTATGGGATTGCATAACATTGTACTGGTGTTCCTAATAAAGTGTCAGGTGAGTGTATGTCAGTGTAAATTAATAGAACTTCACAATGCATATAATGCCAAATATAACTTTTAATATATGAAAAACTGATTTAGGATCAAACTAATATGTCTATACATATAAATACAAATGCTATATTGCCAAAAGTTTTGGTACGTCTGCCTTTAAATGCACATGGACTTTAATGACATCCTATTCTTAATCTGTAGAGTTTAATATGGAGTTGTTCCACCCTTTGCAGCTGTGACAGCTTCAACACTTCTGGGAGGGCTTTCCATAAGGTTTAGGAGTGTGTTTGTGGGAATTTTTGACCATTTCTTGAAAAGTGCATTTGTAAGTTCAGGCACTGATGATGCAAGAAGGCCTGATTCACATTATGCACTCTAATACATCCCAAAGGTGTTCTGTCGTGTGGAGGTCAGGACTCTGTGCAGGCCAGTCAAGTTTCTCCACACCAAACTTACTCATCCATGTCTTTATGGACCTTGCTTTCTGCACTGAATTCGATAGTTTTAGATGGGGTGTTCCAAAATTCTTGGCAATATAGTGTATGTATAATCTATTGCTTAATATACATACATGTACATTCTTTGTTGGCTATATACTGTATAAGAGCATTACCTTGCTGTCTCGACTGCTCATCATGGGACTCCCCACCTTGCTTTAGGAAACTGGCCAGCTCATTAAAAATTAGGTAAAAATCTAAAGCGAAAACGATGGTGGCAATGAACCCAAATATCTGTGAAAAGAAGTGAAATATTACCTTGATATAAGAAGTGAGTCTTGAACAAAGGTTAACTGTGCCCCATGTACTTAAGCTGGTGTAGGTTATGGTGAGTTTAAAAGCTGACTTTACCCCAGCAGCCTTAGAGGATCCGTCTACGTATTTGGAAACTGCAATTATGGAGATAATGAAAAAGATAATGGAGGCAGTCACACATCTCATGAAGTCCTGTAAGAGAAAAGGTATTCAGAGGGAAAACATCAAACTTATACTAGTATTTTCTTCTGCTTCTTTTCTTCTATGTCTGCTTCTAAGTTTTAGAGTTTATGTGGAAATTGCTCTCACCATAAGTGGCCAGAGGAAGCCTTTAAACCTCTCATTGAATTTGGTGGAGTAAGCAAACAGCAGGAAGAGCGCAACCAGGAACTCCAGCAGTGGGACTGTTACAAAGGACGCTGCTGTGGATGCCGCGAAACACACAAATGATACTAAGCACAGAGCCTAAAAAGACAATAAAAATAGAGACAGACAAAGTAAAGCATATTGTTTAGTTCAGATCAAAGATAAAACAGGGAAACATATAATCTGTTGGTACCTGTCTTAAATGCACAGTATTTATTATTTTCTAAGTAAGCTGCTAGAAGCTAAAGTTACATTTACATTTTTAATCTTAATGCTAAATAAGATTTTATGTTCTGTGCTAATCTGTCTTCAAAATGTCACACTGCCCCAAAGCTGTGCTGTGAGAAATACAGCTTCAGGCCCACTTCCTGTAAGAAGATACAAAACATGATTATTCACGCAGGCTTGTTCACCGTTACACTGAATCCCTCTTGTTCACACTCACAAACACACTTGTGTAAATACTGACACACACAAAACTGTAATAATGAAAGAGAAATGTTTACAGGCTCTCTGTATGTGCAGTTAATCACAAGCGAGGCTTCCCAGTAAAAGAGCTGGACACACCATATCAGGGCAAATGAAAGGAAGTCCAGACACTGTAATCTTAAACACGCCCGGCCATCTTGTCTTTGTCTCAGTCATCCCACACCAGCCTGAGGGTAGAAACACCCCCTCTGACTGGACCCAATACGCTGCAGCTGCTGTGCTTTCAAAGTGCTGCTACACACCAGCATCCTGTCAGCAGATAAACTACAGAAACTTTTCTTTGAGGCTGTGGGTGGCTCCTTGGGCATGTTTGTTTTTGAAGAGTAAATTGTGGGATGTTGGGAATCACAGTGTTGCACTGGAAATGAAACATAACTTAGTACATTTTCTTGCTGGAGTCTTAGAAAACAAAACCAACAACTAATTTTATCACGTTGCTGATTAATTTTCTGTAGTGGCTAATCAATCAATCAATAATTTATTTGTTTGTAGGTTTTGTTGTAACACTACATTTTGGAATAGGGTCAGATGAAACAGAGCATGTCATTGTACTTAAATGAGCAGATATTAAAAGCAGTGAAACAGTGAGGGCTTTTAAATTCACACACCATTCCAGAGGGCAGAAACACGTTACCTACTCAGCAAAGGAATCTGACAATCCTTAGCTTTTTAGTTTGTACCACCTAGGGAGGTGGAGGCACATGTTTACCGCACAGATTTACCACAACATATACCCTCTTTAACAGCTTGTTTGCATTTTGAATAGATTTCAAAGCTATAAAAAAGCTTTGTTTGACCTATGGTATTTTACTTTCTTTACTGAGCCTGGCTGAGACTAAGAATCCCGATGGGAAATGTTGTACATGGTAGTCTGACATGCTGTGTATAATAATGCATGCTCAGCAGGATATGTGTCTGACTAATACTCCCAAGGCTCTTTGGAAGCCTCATATCTAACAGTTGAGTTCAGTAACTAGGCTGATAAACACTTTGAGATTTAAATTGTATCTGAAGGACTATTTAACTATGCTTCACTGCTATAAAAAAAAGCTTGCCAGCTGTATAGCATGCAGGAAGGTGGCATACCCACACAGTACACTTAAAATACGGTAAAAGGAAAACATTAAATGTAACAACTTAAAATCTAGTGTGAAATCAAGCTAATCCTGTTTTACAGTTTGATACATTTAAGCTACAATTAAAGATTAAAGTTTCACTCAAAACAAACATTCTCTGTCTTACATATACATAGGAAGACAGTTTGTGTTTATTTGAAACTTACCCTTTTAGCACTCAATTACAACCGGAGCATTCTATACACACTGTCAAAGTATTCAAGGACACTATTTATACTGGAATACTACTTACAGTGGGCAAGGTAACAATATAACTAACAATACTATCATACTGTAACAATCCTCTTATCTTAAAACACATAATATTAATATCATGGCATAATAGTCAATGGATTACACTGAGATACTAGGACACTAAGATTTATGATTTGGCGTATAAGATGCTGTAAATGCCACAGATGAAATGCGCTGAAATATTCAAAACACAAATTAAGAGGTACTGAATGCAAACTCCCGAATGTCCCCCAGATCTTAGATTAGCAGAGGTGTTAAGTTATGTATATATTGACACAGATTGTCTCATGATCAGTTTAGTTTTTAGATCATGACCTAAATTACGGCCATGTTAATTTCAAATACTAATTTGCTGCATAAAACAGCATGCATGCTTTCCCCCTGACAGTTAATTATATAAAGTGCATTTATTTTACTCCACTCTAAACCAGTTGTATGTTCTTATCTATAGTGAATGCATGCACATAGCAGGAGGCATGTCTGCTTTATACCCTCAGAGACCATCTTTAAATAGATCACAGAAAAAATGCTGAAGGTGATCAGTAAAGATGCTGCAGTGTGTGTGTGTGTGTGTGTGTGTGTGTGTGTGTGTGTGTGTGTGTTAGAGTGCAGAGGCCAAAAAACAACAAAAAAAACTCCCCACACAGTGAGGACTGTGCTCAAGGCTTCATGTTATGGCAACAGAATGAAGGATGTGACTGTCAGGAAGAAGGCTGCTCTCTTGCAGCCCAGCGTGAACTGCATGTCACATGATACAAATGTGAGGGTTCATACCCTGCAAAAAGTAACGCATGACTCTGCTGATGCTCCAAACCCTCACCACTAACACAGTCTGTGTCAGACACATAGACACACAAGGTGTTTCGGTTCCTGGTTTATGGAAATCCTCTTGGACACTCAGTGTTATATATTCTATACAAGAATACTGTCACTTTAACTTAGTAACAAACTGGCACAACAGTGAGATACGTAGCCCGTTAACTTTAGACCGTTATTTAGCTTGATCACTGATTTTACAGATGGATTCAGTGAACAAGTTGCTTTGAATAAGCTTTGTGTTGTGTGTCCATAATTCAACATAATGTTTATTAAATTTTTAGGTTTCAGAAGTTTATCTTATAGTAAACACTGGCTGCTCCTCCCTTTACTAATAGAAACCGTGTGGCGGAAACTGACTGAGCTATTGAAGACCAGTGTGTTAACATTCATTTTAAACGCGCACTAAAACACATTTCTAAATTGGTCGTTAGAAAACAAAAAGCAGCGCGCCTTGTCTTTTGTGCGTATTAGGACAAACAATGGCTCAGCAACAGTTCATTACTCCTAGAAGATATTCCTCTGGTCATTTCTTACCACTTCAGCAATAAGTAGCATTCCTTTCCTGGATGAGGCGAACTCTTTGCTTGGAAGAACAGAGAGCAGGACATGTTGGCGTGGCTGGTCCGAGTCGGGAGCCTCGATGTCCCCCATTGTTGAAAAGAATTTCTCAAACTTCAGATAGCTCAAACTGCACCTAACGTAGGAGATTCGGTGCAAAGCATAAAAAAGATATGTGGAGGCGTGAGTCTTCTCGGAGGAGGAGACGGAAACAGTGACAGCGCGGAAATGCAGAGCCAGCTCCCAAAAGCGCAACATCTGCTTTCTCCAGATGTGAAATGTGATGCCCCGAGCTGCGAACAACAGAGCTTGAGGCACTCAGTGGTAATGTTCAACACAAGACAGTAATATTGTATTAACCTTTATTGTTTTCATGTAACATCTACGAAAAAAATGATCAAAAAGGTCGCAGCAACAATATGAATCATAAATATTTTGCGAAGACCGGAAACGTTTTGAAATATTGTCCAGTACAACTTTAGAATAAGCTCAGTTATTTTTTACAACTCATAGCAAAGTACTTTGTGGTGGAAGATTTTAACTGAACTCATATATAACATCCTGCCAATAGTGTGGTGAACATATTACAGCACTGATCTACAGGTGTCACACAGTTATTCACAGCTTCCTGCATATCAAAATTAATAACCACATACATCATAGTGCCAGTTCAGCAGAACATTCAAGAAACAGGTGGTAATAATGTTGTGGCTGATCAGTTTAGTTTACTGTATCAGCTTAATGGAACTGGTTCATTCATTTATTGTCTCTGTTTCATTTCTTGATTTGTTTAATGTGACGTTCTTGGAAAGAATGTAACTGTCCAGGCACAGCAGCCCTGCTGACATCAGTCCAACAACCTGCAAATAGATACAGTATTTGAAGTAGTAGATAAGGTTAAGGTAGTTCTCCAAAAGTCAGTGTGTGTGTGTGTATGTGTGTGTGTGTGTGTGTGTGTGTGAGAGAGAGAGAGAGAGTGTGAAAAAGAGAAAGGTACAGCACATACTTTATGCACAGAAAACAGAATAATTAAAATAACTCATTTTATTGACACAGTGTAGAGGAAAACAGCATATCCATCTGAACTCAAAGTAAGCTTGTAATTATTACTATTATTATTATTTAAATATTTCTTACCCCTCCAACCAATGTGGCAGTGACGATGTATGTAGAGAAAGCCACCAAGCTCAAGACAATAAAGTAAACTGCTGCAAAGACTGAATTGAAGACATCCTGAAGAGAAGAAAACATTATATTTTAAAAATGGGATCTTTAAAATGCAACATGTCTCTGGGCCTCTAAAAACCTAGATGTTATTATAATGTTGTGTTACAAAACGCTACTTACAATGAAAGGCCAAAAGAAGAAAGTTAGCCTTTTGTTGAGTTTGAGCAAGTACAGCAGCAGCAGAAGTGAAGTGATCAGAAACTCCAGCACTGTTGCTACAATGTATTCTGTTCTCGATCCTACAGCGAAACACACAAATGCCACAAATAGAGTCACCTAAAGCAAAAAAAAAGAGACACAAAACACAGAAAACATGCTCAGTTCTTCTGATTCACTCATTGCCTTCCTTTAAACACCATGTTGCACATCCCAGCTCACACACAGAAACAGGAACTGATCATCATCCAGATGACTTACTGTTAGTTTCCACATCACATTTCTTATACATGCAACTGACTTTAGTCTCTAAAAAGCTCTTGCTCCTGTGAACTAAAAACAAAGTGGATATTAACATGAACATGAAAAAATGGCAAACTTGTGGTGCTACTGCCTTATTGCCTTATTGACTTTTTGCCTCGTCCATTGTAGCTGTTCCCCTTCTAATATGTAAGTCACTACCAACACATCTTAACCAAAAATTCAGAAATCTCACCAACTCTGCTACTTTCAGGATCCCCCTCTTGGATTTGACAAAAGCAGTGTTCACATCAATTGCTATCAGTTTATTGTCATCCTCCGACATGATGGTGCGACCTCGTTTGCAAAACAGCAAGAAAAACTGTTTCCTGAAACAAATGATTTCCTCTGAACTGTGTAGGAAATGACAACATTATGTGCGGTATCTACACACCACTGGTTACTTGGCACTTCAACTTAAAAAAGCAGAACAGGACAGACATGTACAAACATGCAAAACATAAGCTTTTAATAGCCATGACCATAGAATAATCTTTACAATGGGTTTGCAATAATATATCAGTGCTTAGAGAGTTCCCTTATTTTTTTGTAAGCATGTGAGTAAGTATGAGTATCTATGTATGTATGTCTGTATGAGCACATGCTGTATGTGTGCAGTTTTATTTATAGCTGTGGCTACAGGTATTTTGTAACCCTCCATGTGTTAAGAGAAAATAAACCTTCTGGTAAGTTTGAAACTACTAAAAATATTAGGCACCCACAATTCAGTATTTATTAGAACAGAAAGCTGTAATGTGAACTGTCCAGTGTTTAAAGCACTTTTCCTTGTTTTGTTTTTTTCCACCATCCAAATTGTACTTCAGTTCAATTTGGTATTTTTTTTTCATGTTGCCACATACAGGAACATCAAGCTTCTTGAAAATGCTTTGTTGCCTTTACTAAGACTATGGTTGCCAATTATTTTAATCCTTATACCTTAAGCCATTTTATATGATCTTGCAAAATAAGCAATAATTCAGCCATTTCCTTTGTTTCCTTTGAGTTGTATTCGATGACACGCCAAAAGCATGCAAATGTGCATGGCAAGAGCTTTTAATTTCAGCATTTTCAGGAGCACAGCCCAGAACATTGTTTCAATGACTTGTAAGTTACAAGTCAGTTCCGTATGCGCAGTAACTACACTATATTAATCAGTAATACCAGTAACCAAAACACCCTTTATACAACATAGTAATAAAATCATTTTTATTAAACATTTTGCAGTTTGCATATACAGTATGTGTGTGTGTGTGTGTGTGTGTGTGTATATATATATATATATGCATGTATAAACCTTCCCTTTTACAGTACAGTATAAAAGATAAACACAATTAATCCAAATGTGCAAAACCATTATTTTAGCCCTGATTAGAACAAATAAATGTTTTCAAAGCATTTCAGAGAGTTTTCAGAACAGGTAGAGCTTGTTGGTTAATTTAAATCACAGCAAAAGTTTTTTCACAGTTAACTGTAATACCAGCATTATTCCCTTGGCTTAACCGTGTACGCTATTCAACACTGTACAAAGAATTTAAAAGATTTCGATTTAAATAATAAGGCAGCTTGCTGTTCTGTAGAAAGACACATCTCTATGTTCTGCTTCCTCATTCTTCCAAAAGGCTCAGCTCTTTGCGATCAGTGGGGCCAGTTGCACTTCCAGGGCTCAGACTTGGGCACTTTGAGACACTTTCCTAACTTCTCACAGCCAGGAGGGGCCCAATTCTGTAACAGACAGAATCACAGTAATCAAACAAATTATTTATGTGTTGGTATTTTTAAGTGAATGTGTCATGATGTTTTTCCAAATACAAAACTGGTCTCATTACTTTATGTCTTGTTACTTTTCACCCACCCTGTTTCAAGCTTTCAAGTTCTACAGTGTGTTTTGTTGTTATTATTGTCTATACTGTATGTTATTCTTGTACTGTGTTTTGTGTATTGTCGTTGTGTAGATTTTACTTAGTGTTTTCTGTGTAATGGCTGCTGCAACACCAAAATTTCCCCTTGGGGATCAATAAAGTATCTATCTATCTATCTATCTATCTATCTATCTATCTATCTATCTATCGGTATATGACATAATTCTTTACAGAAGTAAAATTGTGCAGATTTTCTTTATCACAAGGGGGCAGTGTTGCAACACAAATAAACCCAGAACAGTGTATTTCACTGTTTTTGGTGCTTCAGGAGACAAAGCTGGCTCAATAGAGCTTCTTAAAATAATCCTATAACTAATGTCTTCACAAAAACTGTGAAGGAGAAGAAAAATCATATTGAGCAGATAATGTACAACTCGATCAGCATAGAAACAGTTCTAAACAAATCTAAAAAAAAGAACTTAAGAAGTGGAACTTAACAGTGCAGTGCAGACCGAATATAGATAGCGGAACAGACATATTTATGTTATGTAAATCTCACCATCACAGCCACATCACACATGTTGAGCTGGGGAATACCAGGCACCAGATCTTTCTTGTGCTGTTCCACAATTAGAGTTATCCTGCTCAGCACCTCCTGGTACTCTTTAGTCAAAACACTACAAAGACACATCATTTTTTGATCAGTAATGTAGCCACATATTAGAAACTAGAGCCCACAGATGGCATCTCAGTTTGAAAAATGACTGATATAGTTGCCTTAGAAAATAGTCAAACATTTTCGAAATACAGTATATATCATAAAAACAACAAACATCATGAAATAGTCATGAGACAATCTACTGGTCACATACATGTCAACATACATACACACACATGAATGTACAACATGAAACAACACTGAACATAAGCCTTGTGCTTTTTTGGTGCAGTATACGTGTACCTGTGTCCACTGATAAACTATTACTGTGGCCTCTGAGCTTAACTCAGCATATCCGATGGAGGACATGCTTGTAGCTTTCAACAACAAAAACAGAAACATAAATGCATAAACACACATGCACACACAGACTGGCCACTCTGGCACCCTTTGGGAAGACACACTCAGCAGGGTGAACTATGTAACCCCTATCCCATCCCCTGTCTCTCAATTACTGTTGTTGGACACCAGTGAGCCCGAGCACCTCTGTGCATTATTATATTCAGTGTGTAAAACACAGGGGCCCTGAAGGCTTTCAAAGGAACGCTGCTCTCAATAGGACCTGTAGGGTTAATGGGCTGTGTGTGCATATGTTGTGTGTGTGTGTGTGTGTGTGTTGGGGGATTGGGCATCTGGTGGCGTGACACACAGATAGACAAATATCAGCAGTGCAATTACACCCCTGATACACTCACAAGCAGCACCTGTGCCAGCCTTCCATCCTCCCTCCACTGCAAACCTCAGCTCTCTGATTGGCCCCTGGGGAACATGTGCATGTGTGTGAGGTGAAGTGTCAATTAGAGTAATAACCCCGGGCTCTGTCCAGCTCACACCTACCCTCCCTCTTAGGTCTCCCACAGGGCAGCAAGGCTTCCTCCATCAGCCAGCACCTGCTCCTTTCCTTGATACTCTCAGTCTTTTCCCTACAATTACTCGACTGGTAGTACACTGCCTGCAATTAGTCTCTCTCCTTGTATGCCACTTTGCCATAAGCTAACTATCCAAGCATTGTGACCATAGCTGATATGGCAAAACGCAGATTACTTCCCTTGTTTAAAAATCAGTTAAACTGGTTAAGACATTTAAATTAAATTGCTTCAGCTATCTGGAACTGCAAATTCTGCTTTTGCCTGATCTTGATAAGCTAGAGGGATATTTCATTCCCTTCCTATCTCTGTGTGCTGCTGATTTTTGTGATTCATTTTGTGATAAGGGATAAAGCAACTTAATAGAAGTAAACGTAGGGGAGATTTATCAGACTGCTATAAGTATTCAGTTTCTCCATAAGGTCTACAAGCAAAGCATGCCATGCTCTGAGGAACTTGCATAAGACACAGTTATTTTATTGTTTTGTCTATGCACTGAAAATCTTACAGTGTAGTCCTCTAAATCAAAAACTAATAATATCATTTGTTTATGCCCCCTCTGCAAACAAATAATGAAAAGCCCACAGTCAGCACAGCTCATTATCATGATTATAACCCTTAGCTTTCTTGTGTAGAGGCAAAATCTGGAATAATAAGCAGGCTGTATGCAAATTGAGTCTTTTG
This sequence comes from Helostoma temminkii, assembly GCA_900302695.1. Taxonomy (NCBI): domain Eukaryota; kingdom Metazoa; phylum Chordata; class Actinopteri; order Anabantiformes; family Helostomatidae; genus Helostoma; species Helostoma temminkii. The sequence continues at coordinate 3,483 of OMLM01009167.1, read as the reverse complement.
ATTTATAATGTATGACACCCAAGGGGGATGGGGGCATTGCTCAGGTGTGTCACCACTCTGATTACTGATTCATAACACTATTGCTGAAGCACATACACATGCACGCGTACACACACACAAACAACCACACAGTAGCAGAAGGTGGGGGAATTGAGGAGACAATCAAATACATCTGTCCTGCCTTGCCCTCCCCTCCACCATCTTCTCCACCCTGGTGGAAATTGAGCACTTCAGTGAGGACTATTGATTGGGGACACAAGAGCTTGGTGGCAGGCACCAGATGAGGCCAGATTGTGCAAGGCTAGCTGCAGTGTTATGGTTGTGAGTATACTCTGCATGACTGGGGGCTCTGGGGACATGAGAAGAGGTAGGTGGTGAGAAAGTCAGCTGTGTTAACCTAAAGGTCTTGGGTCACAGAGACGGAGAGAGCAAAGTAAATGGCAGGAAAGGGCTTCGAAGTTAGGAACAGGCAGACCTGGTTGGGTCTGTGTTCTAGACAGATGGCACCAGCACAGACCCTGTCATCCTCTAGCTCCACTGTTTATAACTCATTTATTTGAACAATAATAGCTACGTCTCTGGTTGCAGTTGTCACTTTCACACACAGACGCATAAAACACATCAAATGAACAAAACAAGAAACTAAAAATGAACACGAACCTAAATTCTCTCCTAGATTGCATAATTATAAAATACACTGTCTTCATGGGTGACTGTTCTAGATGGGGACTGTGTATGTATGTGTGCTCTTTGCTATATCACAGTCTGCGACAGTAGTGAAGGTATGTGTTCAGGCAGGCCCTACATCATCTTAAGTGGCTCTTTAGGTGCAGACAGAGATTAATGATGGCCAGGCAGCCAGTCCAGCTGGGGGACCGAGGAGCACATGGACAAAACGCACACATACACATGTGTACACTCACAGACACACACGTTTAACTAGGATGGAGGAGAACAGTCCCAGTGGATGCAGTGGGACAGCAACTGAATGGTCAGAAGTGATCTGAGGCGTATAACAGTAAGTGGAGAGTGGATGTGAGAGAGGTACAGTAGGGAGAGACACAGAGAGAGAAATAAGAAAAGTTTTGAGAGACGAATAGAGTGGATACAAGAAAGACATGGGTGTAGAAATAAAATTATATATGTCAAATGTCCTTATTATTGTGTATAAATGATTATAAACACTTACTGTATACCACAGTTAATACTAAACTAAAGGTTTACATAATCACTGGATAAAATCAACATCTTTTGACACAGACCTGCAAAAACTGAGCAATAAAATTATTTATTTCAGGGCCGCTGGATATTCAGGGTTTGAGCTGGATCATCCATCAGATCATAGATATTATTGACTCATATTTAAAGAGACAGACTACATAGAGTTTGCTTCTGCATCTTCACAGTCTATTGCTTTATGCTCTTTCACATCTAGATGTATTGTTTACAGGGCCGTGAGAAAGCATTTGCCCTCTTCCTGATTTGTTTGTTTATTTATTTACATATTTGTAACAGATAATCAAACAAATTCTAATATATAGTATAGTAAATACAAATGCTGTTTTTAAATAATTATTTCATTTATTAAGGGAAAAAGGTGTCCAAACCTGCCTGACCCTCCTTTGTAATGATACTTATGTGACTGACATTTGACAAAAATACTAAATATTGGTCTTGACTACAACTAAATGTAAAAATTGCTTCACTTCTTTCATTTGTGTGTGTGTGGGCACGCATCTAGCACTCAGCACAACACATGACTGGATATTGATTGGTTTTTGCCTCTTTTATTCATCCAAGTGAATAGCAAGGCTAAAAGGTGGGCAAATGAAAAACAACATTAATGTTTTATTATCCTATTTCACCTCAGAACTGAATAGAGTTTGTGCATGAGATGAGGCCAGAGCAAAAATGTGAAGCTGCAGACAACAGAAAAGAAAGGTCCATCTAAGAGGATTTATGGCAGGAGCCAAAGCAAACACTGCGTACAAAAGGGATATTCTCTCATCAAAGTCATTTTGAAAAAATGTTTTACTCATGGTGTCAGCTTGCGACATTTTCTAAAAGAACACAAATATTCTGCCTCATTTATCTGTGCATCTTTATTTAGTAATAGTCTTAGTCAGTCTTGCTGTACGTGTCACTCTTCTCTCTGTGATTCTAGACTCCCGTCAGTGTTGAGGCCAAGACACACCAAACTCCATTAAACAGCACTCGCTCTCAATTAAGACCTGAGCAATTTATCTTGCAATTTAAGCCTGCAGTGGTATACTGGAGGGCTGAGGGCCAGAGCTGTTAGCAATCACAAAGGAAAGGTGTAATCAGGCACGCTCTGGCTGAGCGGATCAATCCACTACCTTCTTTTTTATGCCACTGAAACGGCATTGATCTTATACACATTCTTTACTACCAAAAGGCAAACAACCCTTTTATCCTCACTCGTCTCCTCTTTGTTTTCCATCATCTCTTCTCTTGTTCCTCACACTGACTCCTGATCATTCTCCTCTGATGCACTCCTACTAGAAATCAAATATAAGCAGTTCTCAACTTCTCAGGCAACTGACCTGATTGGAAACTTTTCCCCAGGGTCCCGCCCCAGGTGGAAAAGAATCGGCTGCATTGTGTGCTCCTTCTGGTCGTGTGTAGTCACACCAGGCACTTCTTCACCTGGACAGAAGTTTATACCCTGTAAGAGAAAAACAGCCGCACACTAATGTTACTACGTTTTTCTCTAACCAAATTACAGGTCAAGCTTGGCTTAAGCTTATGTCATTACAAGAAAAAATGTGGATTCAGGGTTTTACAAACATTACCACGAGTACACTTCAGTCAGTGATTCAATGACTAGCAAAGGGCCTAATCTTTATAATAGAGCGTAACATCTGGATACATGAATAACAACTCAGATATGTAGACTTTCTGTGTTTTGAAAGCAATGAAAAATAAAAAAAAGACAAAGACTTATCCTTCCTTTCTATGTTTCTGAATCTGTCATTGTTGTGACAGTTCCAGTGCACTATTTTCTTTATGAATGCTGGAATGCTGATCTACAAGAACAAGGAGCAGAAAACCCTTGTTTTGGATAATATCCTTTCATAAAATAAAGATCAGCCTTTCTATACAAACAATGTCACATAACAATGTTAGACCCATGGGCAAACTCTGTTTACTTTTAGTTCTTTGTACCATACAAAGTAAAACAAATAAATAAATAAAAAGAATGAGCAATCAAACTTTGAGTCAATCTAGCAGTCACCAATTACTGGTGTTAAGTTAGGACGGTCTACATGCATCACATTATTCAAACAATTATGTTATTTAAGATGTTATTTTTGGTACATCATGGAAGGGTTCAAGTCAGTGTCAAAACAGACTTTGCTGCCTCCTCTTCATCTCTGTATGCCTTCACTCTGACTCCACTCTCATGAGCTTGACAGTGATCGCAGCCTGAGTCACGCTCACTTCCCCAGAAACCCTTGGAGA
>OMLM01009164.1:150161-173625 GCA_900302695.1 Helostoma temminkii | reverse complement strand
TACAGTGGTGCATGGAAATTGTGACTGACCAGATTTTTTTTTTTTTTTTTAGGTTTCAGCTGACACTACAAAAAAGAGGATCAATTCATTAACAATGGAATTGATGGAGGCCCGGAACACTTTGGATGTTAAAAACAAGGTATGACTTGTGGAAACCTATTTCCTTAATTTCAGTAAGATCCTTTATTCCTGGTTTATATACAGCTCAACACGATACAAGTGTTTCAGCTGCATTAGATTGTTATGTATTTTGTATCTGTATGTATGTGTTTGTGTGCCTAGGAATTAAGTGTCCTGCAGATTAACAGTGACGGCCAACTGAAGGCTGTAGAAACTGACCTCCAAGCTTCCAGGGCTACTGTCTCTGCTCTAAAAGAGAGGAATAAAGACTTGGGTATGATTTATAAACAGTGTTAACAGTGAGACAAATATATTTGCTAATATGTATATGATGTAATCAAGCATTTTATATTGTAGAGGACCTCCATCAGGTGATGAAAACCCAGAATGAAGAGCTGGAGATTGAAAATGCTAGGTTACATGGTCAGTACTGTGTATGGTGTGCTTTTTCTACAAATAAGATTAGTATTAACGTTTGTTACTTCCGTATCCAATTACCAACTATTCTGTATTTCCAGCTGTGATACGAGAGCTGAAGGAGGAGGTCCGAGTTGTGCAGGGATATCTGGACACAGCCAATGATGAAATCCAGGTATAAACTGGCATCATAAGTCCAAGTCTTTAAAAATGTGAACACCTTTTTTTTCTCTTTTTGTCATGTTTTGTGAAAGACATTTCCTGATATATTTGTTTGTAGGACCTCCGCTTGAAACTCCAAAAGAAAACAGAAGAGAATACTGTTACAGGTGCTCAGCGGGAGAAAGTAAAGTAAGCAAACCCCTAATGCATCCTTAAAGCGAAGTAGTTGTCAATTGTACACCATGGCACTCATTTGTCACTTCTCCATAGGCAACTTGAAACTGAACTGGAACACTGCATAACAGACCTAGAAACCACTCAAGATATGCTGAGGCAAAAAGAGGAGGAGGCACTGAAATTTCAGCAAGAGCTGCAGGCATCTAAGGATGCTTTATGGGAAGCGGAGAAGAGGTTGGAGAACCAAGAGCTGGAGCTTAGGTCTTCACAAAAGGCAGTGATAGACATGGAGAAACAAATGAATGTGGTCAACCAAGAACTTCATGACTCTCAAGCAACAGTGCGTCATCAAGAGGCAGAGCTTGCTAGACTAAGAGAGGTGCTGAGACGGACGGAGAAGGAACTGGACGAGAGAGTGGCACACCTTGAACAACGATGTCTTTTCTCTGAAGAAGAAAGATGTGTGTTCACCAAGATCATATTGCTATGTTAACAGCAAAAAATTACAGTTGTGTGATGGATTTATTGTACATATTTTCTTTTTCTTTTAGGCAAGACTCAGGAAGAGGGGTTGAGGAGAGTGCAGGAATTGAAGACAGAGCTCAGTATGCTTAAGGAGGCAAAAAGAGATGAGAAAAAGAAACAGATTCAGCTCCAGCAAGAACATGCTGTGCTTACTGAGGAATTGACCAAAGAAAAGGTTACAGTTTGTCTTAGTGGTGCACGTTTTTAAAGATTCACAGACACAAAGTTTTAACTTACTCTTTGCTATTTTCTCCAGGCTCTAGTAGACTCCTTGTCTGTGCTGGTAAAGCAAGAAAGAGAGGAGTCTGAGGAGAAGTTGAGACAGTTAACAGAGGAGATGGAGGAGGTACTGGGGGAGCTAGCTATGTTAGAGGAGCAGGAACAGAAGAGACAGGAGATGTTGGAGAAGAGTCAGGAGGCCACCCAGAAGCTGCAGGAGGAAAACAATGAGCTGGAGAGACAACTGAAAGATGCCAGGACACTACTGGAAAGGTAAGCAACCAGGGCCAAACACACAGATAACGTGCTAATTTATCCATGTGTTTGTCCAATTATTCTTAGTAAAAGCTGAATTTTGAAGTATACTTGCATTTAAGAAATGCTCCTTAACACACTTGGAAAAACAACATTTTGGATTTGTTGTTTTACTGTTTAGAGTCACAGACAGCTGACAGCCTCCTCTAAAATAATTGACAGGTTGTTGGTTCATGACACAGACAGTGAAGGTCACTGTTTATTTGTGTTTATGAGCAACTTCAGTTTGCCTCAGTACCTCATTTTTGAATAGGAGGAAAACTAAGGCACTTGGGGAGTGCCTAGACACCAAGTCGAGTTGGCAGGGAAATATTGTTGAGGGAAAAAAAAGGCATGACACTCAAGCTTCTTTTTCCAAATTTGAACTTAGCACGTCAGTCGTTTGATGTGCAAATTGCAAGGGCTGCAACTAACAATTATTTCATTATCAATTATTTTGTCAGTTTTCTAAATTGTCTTTTTTTTTTTTTTGGTTGTTTAGATCAGTCATGTTCTGTCTGAACTGCACCCACAGTCTTGTAAAGTACTGTATGAATTATTATGCAGTTTGAACTTATAATAATATATCGTTTTTATCCATCAGTCTTTATCTAAACTGATTGTTCTGTTAAGAGTCACCAGGTTCCTGGAGCTGAACACAGCTCTCATCAGGTGAAAGGCTGGTTAAATCCAGTCTCAGGACTGACACAGAGACAGACAACAAGCCACACTTACATTAAAAATTACTGCCAGTCTTTGCAGTGTAAGGAATCAACAGTATCTGCCTTGGATTCAGCAGCATTAACTATTCTGCTACAGTGTTGATCCATTATTTTCATACTGTTGTTCATATTATTTAACATATACCCATTAGTTCAATTTACAGTTGTAATACTATATGAAGTGACATAAGCTAGATTTATCCATTCATCATCTACATTCAGCTTAATATTACAGCTGTCTATTAATTTTTTAGTGTTTTATGTAACTTAGTTTACAGTATTCATATACAAGTGACAGTGTTTTATACAGTTTCAACATCACTGTTTTATTATTATTTTTTCTATTTGCTAACTGTTTCAGCTGTTTTGCTACTTCTAGCTAAATGTTTAAAATGTTTTCAACTTTTAGCTGTTTAATTTGTTAAATTACTACTAGGCAAGTATTTTATGGTATTTTATATAACATAAAATATATATAAAAACATAGTTTTTTTGTTGTTTACTTGTTTACTAAAACATCTGTTTTAGTTATCTGTTTACTACTATTTCACTCTATTTGGATTTGGTTTGGTGTTTTTATGTAGGGACATGTTTAGAAACAAACTGGACTTGTGCTTTAAGTTGAGCTGAACTTTGCTGCACATTTCCCTTGCTGGAGATCACTGGTATAATGGCTACATCACCATGGATTGCTATAACATAGATAAAAATGCCCAGCATGTTTCTCAGTGACCAGGATGAAATGTTTTGTTTTGCCCAACCAAAGTTACCAAATAGATGCAAAATTTGTTTCCCTCTACTCACTATAAAATAAAAAGAGCCTATGATGATGATGATGATTGTGTACGTTCTATGGCACAATTGAACTATATTTTTAGGGCAGTGATGTTCAAGGTATCTTCTTTAAAAACATATCTGTGTGCTTGTCATTTGTAGCAACAACAATGATGTGTCAACTTTGAAAGAGGAACATTTAGCAGCCATGAGAGAACTCCAAGAGGCTCACACAAATTCACTGAGCAAGATGGGAAACATTGTCACAGAGCTGGAAAGGTGAGCTCTTAAGTGGCTACATATCACTTAATTGCTGGAACATCTGTTTGATTTGCATTTTTGTGAAATTCAGTCAAATGTGTAAGCTTTACGCTCTGGTTTTCAGCACCAAAGATGTTCTGAAGGGAGCAGAAGAGAGACAGACAGAACTTGAACAGGAGCTTGAGAGAGTGACCCAACAGGTCAAGGAGGAGATGGACAAAGTGATTCATCAGAAAGAGGAGGAGATCAAAAGAATGCATGAAAGGTTCGATGAGCACCAAGAGAGGCTGTTGGCTGAAACAAAAGCCAGTGAGGAGAAAGCAAGGTATGCTTTGAATTGGAATCTGTGTGGACACAATGGTCAATTCCCGCCTTTTAAATTTAATTATTTCTTGACTTGATAGGATACTGCTGGAGATGCAGACACACCTTGTGCAAAAAGATGAGGAGCTGAAGCTCATGCAGCAGGAGCTAGAGTTACAGAAAAAGGAGAAAGAAGAGGCTCTAGGGCAACTAGAGGAACAAGGGGGTCTGAATGTTACTCATCTCCAGGATGAGAAAGAAAAGGCCCAGCAACTGCTGGGGGAGGCCAGCAAGGAAAAAGAGGAAATAATGAATCGGCTTAAACAAGAAAGTGAGCAGAGAGTTAGAATTGAGACATCACTCCAGGAGTTAAAAGGAACTTTAGAGGCTGAAAGGAAAGACCAGCATCAGGTCAAGTCAGAGGTGCTAAGGTTACAGACAGAGCTTATGAGAGTAGATGAGGAAAAGAAGTGTCTTCTCTCTCAAGTAGAGCATTTAGACCAGTCCAGGCTTGCTCTTGAAAATCAATTAAAAATATCAGAGCAGGACAGAAATCAGCTTCAGTCTCACCTGAATCAGGTAGAGCAAGAGGGTGTGAGCTTCCAGGCTCAAATAGAGGGACTGGAGGAGGCAATGCAGGCCCTGCAGTGGCAGGTTGAAGAGCAACGACAAGGCAGACAGGCTTTAGAGAAACAGGTAGAATTTCTAACTCAGGAAAAGGTTGCACTGCAGTGGGAGATTGAGGAGCAGCAACGGGAACTCCAAATCCAAATAACTGAAACACAAGAGAAAAGGTGAGCAAGACTAGATTTCTTTTGTGTGTATGTGTTTTTATAATTTGATCATTTTACCTGACTGTTAATTTCTTCTAAGCTCCTCAAGTTCAGAGACAGAACACTGGAAGCAACAATATGAGGAGCTGTTTGCTAAAGTCAGACCCTTCCAGGTCAGTCACGTGCACATGTGAAATATTGCCTCTTTCAGTAAAGTTGTACTAATCAATGTTTTTATACTAATGATGGGAAACCTTGATTGGGTAATGTGAATTATCACCCACTTCTGCAGTTCCACTTTAAGGAGCATTTTAGTGTCTCATTGTTTTGAGTATTCTTTATGTATTTGAGAAGGGGTATATAAATTTGGTAAAAGTCAAATTGTGATTATTGTGATTGCAATAGCATAAAATGTAGGAGCCTACTAAAAATAGTCTGCTTGCATGGATATAAGGGAAAATGCATCGATTAATGATAGTTTTGAAATGTGTATATCTCAACATTTAAATTGGCATAAAACATACAAAAACCTACCATAGGCACTATTATTTTTTAAGTATATGAATCTCCTATTTCACTTGCTTTACATGTAGACTGTTGAACAGATTAGAATATCATAGTAAAGTTAATCCAAACATAGATAATTAACTCGGGCTACTACCCTAGTGTATGGAAAAAATGACATTAAACCTCAAATTAAATTTAATTTCAAGGACAAATTGTTCACAGGGACCAACAGTGGGGAACGTTGCTTGATTTTCCACTACTCACTGTTTCTCATTAAAGAGGTCTGAAAAGTCACTAAATCTAGGAACCCAGGATGGCCTAGCAACTAGTTGGATCTTCTTCCTCCATCTGGACTGGGATAGTTCTATTTCTAGTCCTTTTTCAGGTGGTTTCAACTAAGTGAACACTGCTGCTTGATATCTGATTGAGTTGAAAATAGACAGTTGTTTACAATATAACTGTATTATTTGTGTTGTTTTTAAGTAAAAATAAATGTAACAGTTATTACAGACTTAATGATATTGTTGGTATGTGCCCCCAGGAACAACTAAATGCATTTGCAGCTGAGCGAAATGCACTACTTAATGAGAATGGGGCAAACCAGGAGGAATTAAACAAGTTGGCTGATGCTTACGCTCGTCTGCTGGGCCACCAGAACCAGAAGCAGAAGATCAAACATGTGATGAAGCTGAAAGATGAAAATATTTCCCTGAAACAGGTAAACCATGAGAGCACCACCTTCCGCTTTTCAAAACACACACAGGTTTTTTCTCAACCTCAAGTGCTCATACTTCATCCTCCTTTTCTTGGCCGTGTGTTTGTAGGAGGTGTCTAAGCTTCGCTCCCAGGTGAGCCGACAGAAGAGTGATCTGGAGCAGCTCAAGTCAAAGCTACCTGGTGCCCCTCGCCGCAGGTTTGATCCCAGCAAAGCTTTCCAACATGACAAGGAAAACAGGCAAACTGAAGCAACTGAACCTCTTAGAGAAGGTAAGCATTAAACTTATCTCACAGCAACACTCTATATGATAACGAGATGAGATTTTATATGATTTTTGTTTACGATTTATAATTTGTTGGGAATCCTAATTCATTGTTTATTTTGTCAGGAAATCATTATGCGTAATGGAGCTCTTCTACCAAACAAGGACGGGCAACGATATGGCTGGTTTAATTTCATTTAAATTTAACTTCTATGGTTTGGCCTTCTGAATAATTCTCACTGTCTTTTCAATATTAACTTTATTTTCTGTTTAGATTTTATTATTGTTATTGTTTTTAAGAAATTTTAGGAGGAGTGTGTGAAAATAGACGGTATGTAGTTGGTCGGATGTACTTAAAATTCAGAGAACATAATTGGCACAAAGTGTGAGATACAACATATTGTGAATTGATTTTTATGTTTGTAACTTTATAGCAGCTTTTATAGAAACAGAACCAATAATTATTCCATGTCATATAGCATTTAAACTTTTCTTATTTGTAAATAAAGACAAATTTTAATACATATCTTGGGCAAAAATGTTACTTACATTTATTTAGTTTAATGTAAAAATATTGTGTACAAAGCCTTTACTTTGGGTCCTCTTGGCCATGTCTGCCCTCAGCCAGTAGAGAGCACTCTAGGACTGTAGCCACAAGTTAGAGCACAGCAAAAGAACATGTACTGCAAACAGTAGTAGCTACAAAGAACACAAATTCACATCTTTGCACAGAGGAGCCTTGGGTTATGGATCATGAAGCTTTATTTTCTTCAGTTGATAAGACATAGCCAGTGTCAGTCCAGAATTTGACTTCAGGACATTTTTTTACAAGCTATGAGTGTGCTAGTTGTGGAGTGTTGATTCAGTTGCAGTAGCCTTCCAGGTGGTAAATGCTGCATGGCTTATGGCAACACTGTTCCACGATTCCTCTCTTCACCTTGGGCTCGTCATGTCCAGAGAGAGATCTCAACAGCTGCTGCTCCTGTCTGGCCTTTTTAGACAGGAACCCTTTTGAAGTGGAGAAAGTTTCCACAGCCCTGTGTTAAATCCTGCTCAAACTTAAACTACAGTTCAACTATTTACACTTAAATAGAGACTTATTGGTTAGGTAATCTGATCTCCACAATCTCTTTAGTCTTGCTTGTCTCTACTTCAAGAGGAGAAATGACACAGCTAGCTGACTTGTACCTCTATAGTTAACTTCAGAACATCAATAAAATGTTTGAAACAGAAGATACAAATAATGTTTTGGGAATAATATAATGAGGAATTGGGGGAGGGGGGGTGTTCAAAAGATTTGTGACTATTGGAATTGTCACATCATAGAGCAACCAGAAAAACCAAAAGCGTGGCAGCACCATTAAATTCAAAGATGCTGCAAGAGTCTGTGCACACTAATGATGGTTCAGACAAATACATAATTTGAGTTCAGTAAACTTTCCAGCATGTTCCCTAGACATTTTTCATTCAGTCGGCATCCAAATTGGCATTCTCTTTAGAGTCTGAACTTTGAACACGGTAGGCAGAGACCGGTGGGATACAAAGCCAGCCTGGGGTTTTGGGGCAATGTCATATTGTTCCTCTCTGATATCCCACCGTCAAGGGCACAATTAAAACTTATTTTGCACGCCTCAAACAAAAGTCACAGCTGTTTCTAGAGTTAATGTGGCCTTACCAAGCAGATGTTCCACATCCCGCTTGTGGGGTCTGTTTGGGCTGTAGAAAAAGCCCCGTTCTCCGCAGACGAAGTAGAGGGCGTCCACCAGGTGGGAGCCACACAGGTGTTGGACAGGGGCTGTGGACACCCCTTGGGAATTGAGCATGAGCAATAACATCACAGACACCACCCATGGTACCCTGGCCATAGGGAGGAGACCCCTTGGAGTACAAAAAGAGAAGCATCTGATCAAATTTTTGTGTTAGGTTAGGTTTCAAAGACAAAGTAAAAGCATGAATGCCTTGAGGCCACATGGTGGAAAGATAAAACTGTTCATGTTTGATGAGACCTCTCTTCATGACACTCACGCATTACAAGACCACTTTTTAAATTTTGCAGTGTTTGTGTGAAATTCTACTAGTCTAGATAACTTCAAGTCTTAAGAGTATAATAGCCCAGAGACAACATAGAGGCAGACGGCAATACCCCAACTCAAAATAAGGGCTTTGAAGTGAGCAGAAAACTGAATAATTCAGTCTTTCAGTTGAAATCAAAGGCCAGGATGAAAAGCCACGGCAAAACAAGGTCTATAAAAACGTCATTGAATGATCTGACTCGAAATCTCTAAATGTTACAAATTAGTGTGAGCCTGAGCAGAAAAATCAGTAAAAAAGTGATGATTGAAGAATTACGTCTTGATGACCTTGGTGATCCTTAAGCTGTTCTTAGGGAGATATGATAATGATGAGTCTAAATTCCTGAAATAACTGGACAGTTTTAAAGTGAAAATCGACTCCCAAAACTATTATGTTTGTTATTTTGTAGTTCATTTTGCAAACAGCATTTTAGGGATCTCCCATCCAAGGTTATGTTAGTTATTTCGACACAGCTCCTATTGAAGAAAATTGAAAATGGATTTTATTTAGATTACTTTTACTTTTATCCCTCAGGGGAGCCTTATTTTATCTTAGCACCATCTATTATAAGCTAGAAGGACTGGCTGCGTCCCCAAGTCATCATTGTGGATACTGTCAATGTATCATCAAGGTCAGTCCCCACCTTGCTGTCTAGCTCAGCAGCTATAGTGCCCAAGAGTCGGTATGATCTGTCCAAAATTACAGGATTGCTATTAGTTAAATCCCATTTGTGATGGATATTCTCCCGGGTTTGAAGTTCAGCTCCTGTTTCAAGGTGAAAAACACATTTAGCAGTCATTTAGAAGCTATATAGACCATTTGTGGACATCTTATAGTGTACTGTAGATTATTGGACAGAAAATGAATCATTTTAACAGTGTCTTTAACAATGCACCTGTGCCAGGCATTACAGCATTGGCAGAGCGCTCCTTCTGGCCTGCCGCTTGCCTGTCTCTCTTGGCCGAAAGCCAGGCTCCTTGGCACAATAGATTGCTTGAATTATAGATCCCTGTCTGTGCTACTCTTTACTTTCTTCCTAGTTGTTATACATATAATTTTTAAAGTTGAAATCTTCAGGGAATACAAAGAAACTTGCTTACCTGTGTTTGAGGCCTCAGTGCAGCAGAGCAGCTGGTGGTTACAGATGAATAGGGCCAAGGCCTATAGGACTATAGAGGTACAGAGAACATCTCTACTTGGCTACCTTTCCCCTTTATAACTCTCCAGCTCCACCTGCCAGCCTCAGCGGAAAACAGTAAAGTCTTGTCATTAACACCCTGACCTGTAAGCATGTTGATCTGCTCTTGAGTGGCACTAAGTCATTTAACAGTGCAAACCAGAAGCAAAGCTGGAATAAAGTTGAGAAGGCAGTCAACCAAAATTATACCCAATTCAACCCCTGCTGTGCGGTGGCCTGACTGGCACTTTTCACAGGCTGACAAACACCATATGCTACATTCAGATCACATAGTGTGTAGTACTGCACACTTACAAGCTTCTAGTGACCACTAGTGGTGTGATTAAGATGGAGGTGTGTGCACAAGTAATGACTCATGATAAAGTATGTTTATGTCTACACCAGTCTGTTAGAAACGTCTTTATTCGAAAGATGCTTGTCTAAAACAAATACATATATTTATTAAGTCAGGCAGACCACAGTACAAAGTGTCAAAAAATCACAGAAAGTCATACTCTGACTCAACTGTCATGTTTTTTGTTTCTTGAGGTTTACCGGGGGTGAATCCTCTGATATTGTTGCCATGGAGTCTTGTCCTGAACTATACTGTATGTTGTCCTGGAGTTCAATCTTGACTTGTCACAGGTTTCTTTTCTAAAAGCAAACAATTTTTTGCTAATTCACAAGACATAAACTAAACTAAAATAAAACACATTTTCTTTCTTGTTTTAAAATTTACCTAATTATTGATTTTTGGTAAACCATCTAGCTTTAATATATATCTATTATGTCTGTATTATTTTTTTAGCCTCATTCACCTCACTTACCTCAGTAGATGTCAACTCTTAATCAGGTTTGAGCTGCATTAACTTGCAATTAAGCATCAGACAACTAACAAGAAATGATGAAGTTCAAATACTTTTTAATCTGGGCAATTTGTGCATTATGTGCTTAATAGGCTATATTTCACATAATTATTTCAATATTAAGGTAAACCTGCTCAAAACATGCAGAAACATGACATTTTTACATTTTATTTTAGTGATACATAAATCTAAATTCAGTTAGTGTCTTGACTTCCTGGGTAGCTCAATCTTTCTTGTGCTGCCTGTTTATGTATCTTGTATTTAACATAATGTGATATGATCAGCTCTGAAATATCAAAGTGCACCTAGCAAAGCTGTTTAAATTTAACACTGGGAAGAAAATGACTGAAATCTCAGTGAAATCTCTCTCTCTTTTTTTTAAGTACTTTTGAACAATGATGCTTATTTGAACTCTGCTTATTTGTTTGCATTCAGTTTGCATCCAGATTCATTCAGTTTTTGTTTGACTTTGGTGCTTTTTTCCCTTCTGGAGCAAAACAGAGGGAGTATAATCTAAAGATGCCATGGAAATTATGACAGTATGAATGTAATGCTACTATTTAGAGTGATGGGAGCTGTTGAAGACTGGTTAGAAAATGTATACACACTCACATATATACATATGTGTGCGTGTGTGTGTGTGTTATGACTTTTAAGACACAATCAGGATCCATGTGTATTGAAGTGACTTCTGGGCTCTGCTAAAACAATCGGGAGCATGTGTTAATTTCCTCAAAAGGATACGTTTTAGCTAAATGACAACAGAATGAGGGCAGGCCTTTCTAAGCTCTACTAATAAAAGAAGGGCTTTTAAAAAAGATAAAAGAGAAAGGTGGGAAGAGAGTTATCCAGCACCTTGACACTGCGATTTGAGAAGGTGTTAAATGTAGATCTAGGAAAGGTCCAACTTTGCCGTGCTTTGAAACTCGTTCCTTGTGGGAATAGCAAAGCGGCAAGAACTGTGAACAACAGGCACATCCTTCTCGCCCCGGTCACATGGCTGCTTCAGACACTCACATCAAATAGCAGAGGACTAGCAGACATCCCAGACATGCAGAGACAGACAGAAGTTGGGTGGAAAGTCGGCTGGGTCCCTAAGGTGGGAAGTTATGCAACTCTTCTTCTCTTCTACTGCGTTTGAGGAGATAAAAGGGAGTGAGGAGTTCATCCTAGTGAGATGTTGTTAATCTGCTGTGAGAGTGCGCCTTTTTACTCCCATAATTATCCCAGACTTTCTCAGGATAGAAATTGAAGAGACTTACAACATCAAAAAAATCGTTGAGTGATGCAGCAGACAACAGAAACAGCTTGGATCATTATGTTTTTGTGAGAGTTTGAACTGCTAGAAAGCAGAAGTAATGAGACATATTTCCATAAGCCAACACTGAGAACTGGATACTGATACAAAGTCTAGACTAATTCATCTGTACTTAGATGTAGCAAATCTTTGAATATTGAGCCACTGCCTTTAAAAATGACTCAAAAGAAATCATCAAAAAGAAAAGAACTTTCTTCTCTTCGTATTAGAATCTTCGGCAAGGGCAGTCATTTTGGATTCTGCCAGGTGAACTGGCCTTGTCAAATGCAAGCATTGTCATGTGCGTACACACAGAAAGCAGACTGGACACGTCCACCTGTTCTAGACACTGCCCTCCATGTGTGTCACAGCCTTCTGGCTTAGATCCATGACAGAACGCCACAGAGTCTCAGAAAACGCTGTTGTGTCTATGTGTTTGAGTCTGAGTGAGACGAAGAGGGCTGCCCTGGTGTCTGCGCTCTCCTGTCGTGCAAGTGACAGTCGCTAATGCAGTACTAACCTCTGTCATGACCTACTTTGCTCTGTCCAGATCATCACGGGACACACACACATTAATAATGAATAAAACAATCTCCTTATAATTCCAAAGACAGCTTTTTCAAAACAGTACTTGATTTGTAGCACACTCACACAGAGAGAGGCGTCCAGCAGATTAGAATTAGAAGTTGACAGGTTGGGTTGGGTAACAGAGCTTGGTAAGAGCATGGTTTGACAGCTGAGAAAATGGCTACATGTTATAAATGTGACAAGTTCCCATGAGAGGGGTGAGACAGGACAGAATGATGGCCAGTTTGATTTTCAGGCCAGAAAAGCGATTTCTATTTAAACTCTCATGTGACTGATCTTTTCAAGTTGAGCTCAGTGGGAAATGAGAGATTTTCATTTAGAACTGGTGTTTTTTTTTTTTTGTTTTTTTTTTTAGTTTGCATCCTTTAGTTTGATGGATTGATATGAGCGTGGCTCGCTTCCTGTTTGAAGCGACGTTTCTTCACACCGCATCAGAAGGAAGAAGGATGTCATGTCTTTTTGTATTGTGACCCTCCCAGCTGGGTACTATGACCCTTCAATCCACCAATGAGAAGCAGTATCAGTTTGAAATGTGCATTATCCCTTCTAATTCTCACAGAGATAAGGTTTTGATTCACTTGGGATTCTCGGGATTGACATGATGTGTTGTTGATGGTGAGGGCATTCGAAATCAGTTATATGGTTGCAACCATCTTCAGGGATGATAGCAGATGTGTGTGACTGCCGAAGTGGCACTAAACCATCTGAGTTCTAAATATCCAGGCATTGAGCAAAGATATATTAATGTATGGTGAGTAGGTCTAAGCTGGACTCTGGTGAGCTATATAGACATGGATAAAACATTGTGATGTCTGTATCTTATTGTCTTAGGAAGTTAGCCTCAGAAACATGCTTTATTTAGTCAGAAATAGAGATGAAATAAATGGGGAATGAAAGATTTACAGAAGATAGTGGAACACAGACAAGCTCAGCATGTTGCTGGCTTCAGTTCTCAGTAGCAATGTTTTGAGCTAAAAGCTAAGAAATCTGGTTACTGAAAATCTGTAGCACATGAGTGAAATGATTTGATTTGGAGAGGCAACTCTTGGTATTATAGTCTTTCATCCCGCCACTTGCTCTATTACTTTTATTATGCATAAGCAATCATAAAAAGCTCATTAGAAACCTGCTACACACGGTAGAGAAATCAGCATTCTCCAGAAGAAACTATACACAGAATCTACACCGAATATGTAAGCCAGGTTTATTGCTTACATGACACTTAAGAAATCAGCTGACTGGAGAACACAGACTTACTGCTATTTAAGTGCCTGTAAACACACTGAATGTTAACATGCTAGTGTTTAGCAAGTGTGAGATTTAGCATAAGTTTACTGTGTTAGTATCCTAATACTTGTTTATTTGAATGATGTCATGTTATACTTTTTGTGTTCTGATGTTACATATATACTAAAGTTGGGTTCCCATTTTACACATAGTCAGAAGCCCAAAGGATGGTGCTGTTCAGCTGTACAAACTGTGGAAGGTTGGAGGTATTGGCAGTGGGACCAGTAAGTTTAAATATGTACCCTGGATATTGTTTTGTATTGGCTTTTTTATTACAAAAAGACTCAAACAAGTCTTTTTAGTCTTGAGGTCAGAGTAGCTAGCCAGAAGAGAAGGGATTATATTATGTATTTGTATAAAAAAAGACAAACATATATATAAGTCATAATTCTGAATATATTTTTTCATAAATCACATCTGCTCCTTGGCTACAGGTTAGTAAGGAAGATCAAATGTCACTTCTCCATGCAGGAGTTCCAGATTTCCATTTGCACCTGCCCATTTCCTAATATCCAGATGTCACTATTTCTGGGCTTGTGCTTGTGCTCTGATCACCATCACCACCTTATCAAGGAGGATGATTCAGACAATGTAGCTGGAAAATTCCATATTCTTCCAACTGGCTTTACTCCACCCCCATAGCATCTACACCCTGGGTTATTCTTTATTAGTCTATTTTGTTTCCAGATGCATGACAACGATGGGCTCTAATCACCAGATCGTTTTCTGTTGTTAACCTCAGTAAACAATCTATGCATGTTGTATTGATCGCTCCTTGTTGATCTGTGTGTGGAAGGAGATTCAAAGTTAAGTGGTCACCAATGTGATTCATATACATCCAGGAAGTGATGTCACTACCCAATTCCATGGCAATCCATCTACTAATTGTTAAGTAATTTCATGATTATACTGTCTGATGTCTGTACATTGCCACAGATAGAAGAACCAGAATAGAAGTACATTAAATGAGAGCTAATTAACTTGCTAACCTCAAGGTGACGATAGTGGAAAAAGTCAGCGGATCAAGAGGAATCAGATCCTGAAAACTATGAGTATATGCACAGTTACAATTTTTATTTAATTGTTTTGTGCATAAATTGGTCATGAAATGCGAGCTGATCTTCATCAAAGTTACAAAAATTACATGAAAATCATTATTTTACTGAGATGTTTGTGTATGAACCATAGTAGTGTAAACTCACATGAACTGCCATGCTGTCAAATAGCAGTATCTTTTGAAATAAGTATAACATTACAACTATTTTTGGTTATCTTATGTCCATGTGGGTATATATTGATAATGAAGAGTTTTCAGTTTTATCACAAATGCTTTGTAGTTATGGTGGTATAGGCTAGATGGACTTAATCTTTGAGATTATAGCAAAGCTCTGCACAACCATCTACTATAACCAGTGGTTGTGTGTGTGTGTATGTGTGTGTGTCTCTGCACATGTTTGCACAAATCGATATGGCTGGTATCACCCCCCTGAGTCTGTCTCCCCCTGCTCTTAGAGATAAAGTGGAGAAAGCAGACCTACAGCCAGACATATGAGTGGGATTAACAACAGGCCCTTATTTGAGAGGAGAAAAGAGGCAAAAGCTAAAGATAGAGGGATTTCAACACTTTTCATTATTTTGTGGAGAATGTGTACAGCAGGTACTGTCAGGGAAAAGGTCAGAATCAATCAATCCAATGTTCTCAGCCAACCTGCATCAAATTGCATATTGACTCAGCGTAACAGTCTCCAAACTAGTGGATTAGATGCATGTTGACAATTCTAATGCTACACGAGGGATTTTGTGGAGCAGCATCTATGTGCTGTTATAGAGTATCTCACAGATTGAGAGTTGATGTTACCAAGCCAGTTGAGCTCGCTGTGCTATCTTCTTCTCTAAAACGTTCTCTCGTTGTGTGATTGTAAAGGTGAGTGGGAGAGGTGGTGGTTGTGGAGCAGAATGCCAAACATGTCAGAGTTTGTGTGTGTGTGTGCGTGCGTGCATGTACACTTGACACTTGAGCACTATCTCGATCTGTAACTGTCTGCTATCTGCAGGAGCTGTCAGGGCAATATATACTGTATGAGCAGTGTGTAGTTGCAGAGAAAAGCTGTACGTTGCCTTGTTGGCTTCCACTGGGTTCGTGCATAGCATGTCGAACAGGAGGAACGTCAGCTTTGATATGCTGATGAGAAGCTTTTATGTTGTGTGTGTGCATCAGCACATGTTTTAGTCTTTTGCTCAAGAGCAGGAGGCAGATGCTGCAGGTGTGTTGTTCTTTCATTCCAAAGAGTTTCCCATGGAAACTTAACATTTCATTGTTGCTTGCTGCAGATAAAGACAGAATTTTCTGTGTTCTCCTTTAAATCCCAATTCAATTTTTTTTACATGGATGAAAGATTTTGTCTGAGGTGCCTGGGGAGCTGTGTACCCCGCTGTTTGGTAATATCTGAAATTAATTCCTCCACTTGTCCCAGTTGCGCCTAAACAATTCAAGGGCAGTGTTGGATCTTCAAATTGAGAATTTACTGAAAGGCCCTTGTACCGCAGCTAGTGATAGCATTTTTGTTGAGCATAATTACATTTATCAATGCTGTGTCCTGGCACAAACTGGTTTGTATTGCCCAAACAACAAACTATCACAAGGGTAGTTATCCATTAGTGGCAGTAGATATTTGCCAAGTGTTAGAAAAGAAGAAAGAAGCAGCAGATTCTTTGAAGTGGAAGCAAAGGACTACCCCCTGAGTCACCACAAAGAGGAATCTGGCAGGAGAGGAAGGAGAAAAAGTGAAGACGTTATTTTTTCTTTGCGGAACTACTCAAGAATACTTAATTCTTTTCACGTCGGGCTTGCTCCATAATTCAACAGTATCTGGGCCTGAGTATCTCATCCACACAATAATACCTGGACACGCACACACACACACACCTAAGCAAGAATACATTCACCTTTACACTGTGTGACTGGCCTTTGCCCTGGCTCATTACATGCCTGCTTTGGGATATAAATGGCTCTGAATGCAGATTCTGCATCTTGGTCTTTATTTGATTTACAAATATAACAAAATGTAGACATGGCTAATGGCAGTTATGCATTTAATGAGGTTTAAAGGGCTTCTTTTTTAACTGTGTATTATATTTGATGGGCCACTGGTGATTAAAGTTAGTAGTTTATCACAGGACTTGTCCAAGTAAAAGTTCTAAACAAAACTGATATGAAATGAAAGTGATATTGACTTTCCATTTACTTGTTTTGTTTGTTATTAAATGCCCCAAACATAAACAGACATCTTAAAATGGACACTTCAGTAAATCCTTGGATGTAAGAGGAACTGGCTACCAGAGCATGAGATGCCACCCACGTCAGTCCTTTGAAAGCTACTCAGTTCCTACTTATTTTTAGACCACTGTGCATCTCGTAATGTACGCAAAGGTTGCAGCAATAATATTTGGCCACTACACCAAAAAAACAAGTCTGATTTATGATAACAACTGGTTTGGAAAATATGTCAGCAACTGTACCCTTTTTGTGTTGTGCAGATATAAGTAGCACTTCACTTTGGAGTTGTCTTTCTGCGTAAGCCTAACATTTACTCTTTTCTTAGCTTTGGCCTCCACCAGCAATTGAGATAAATGTTTGGTTCTTTGCTAAATGATCCACTATGATCACAAGCTTGTCAATAACTTTGTTGTGCTGAGTAGTGGTGTACACTGGGTTTATCAGAGTCTTGTCTTAGACAAAATAAAATGCTACTTGCAGTGGCTAAAAATGTCAGAATAAAAAAGAACTGAAGTCTGAGGGTAGTTCTTGGTGATTTAAAAATGATTACATGTTGTGATGTTAATACAGATCCATTGTTAATAAAAATAGAGTATTAGAGCATGTTTTCTGTTAAGTGTTTAAGTTAGTATCAAGTTTCATTTGCTACAATGGTACATTTACAATGCTTGGACTTTTCTTTCCTTTGCAAAGTGTGTTCAAACTACAAAAAATTACAGAAAGGGATTTTGTAGCATAAACTCAGTAGAAAATAATACACCTTAGAGCGTATTTCAACATTAGCAACAGCTTCAGCATTCTACACACTGTGCTGGAGCAGATGTAAACAAGAAAAAACATCTAAGGCAAGCAATAAATCCCAAAAGTGAAAGAGATACAACTCACTCAAAGGTGATGGAAAATATTGATAATATTATAAGAATTGGCCAAAGGATGGAAAGGGTTTTAAATATATCCCGGAGCATGTGGAATACTGAAGAGTCCAGCTTTACGCATTGAAGCAGGCAAAAAGAGCTTTAATAAAGCAAACAGCAACAGTGATTTAGTGCAGCGGACTTGACTTGTCACAGATGCAATCCTTCTAACAGAACCACTCTGATTTATCACTGAGACTCTCCACAATAGAGACTGTAATGGGCTTTATTCATATTTTTATTTTATGAAACACGATGAAAGGGGTCATGGTGGCCATTAAGTGGATTAATGGTATGTGTTGGGTAAAGAAGGTGCTATAAAGCCCTAAAAGTTAATGCTATCATATGCAGACTGCTGTCCTGATGGAGTGGGAGGGGCCACAAGCAGCTAATAGACATAATTCAGGCCAGGTAATGTCGGATCACTGGGGGACAAGATAGATATCACTTGGCAATGTTATGGGGGTGTGTTGTGGTGTGCCAGCACATTTATGCAGGTTATTTATGCTCTATAATGAAGAGCATAATGAAAATTGGACACAACTATAAATATGAGCAGTGAAAGTGTAATATGGAGGGATAATCGTCAATGCAATTAAGGTGTCGTACACATGCAGTGTGAGACTGGCCTCCCTTGACTTTCTCGTCTTCCCTTCACCAAGGCTGTATTTTACCCTGAAACATCACATTTAATCAGGCAGGGGATGTCTGCGTAAATCCACTGGTCCTCTACAAAGATGCTGGCATTTTAAATATGTTAATGCCAAAGCAATAAAGTATTTAATTGATCTATCCCTCAGGTTATTGACAACTGTTGTTAGATTGTTAGTTGTATTTCTTTGTCTTAATTGGTATGTGGGTGTGTGTCTCTGGACGCTGTTCACAGTGTGTATCTGTGGAGAGCTTTAAAGAAAAAAAGAGCAACACTGCCTGCACATTTCGGGCGCTCTAAACTTGTCTATGAGGCAGGAAGAGAGAGTTAAATTAGGAGATATGGGAGAGAGAGCTGGGGACAGACAACAAAGGGTGTCTAGGAGTTGAAGTGACCCTGCGGACCAGATGCTGATAAAGTGCCACTACTGAGTGCTCTGTCAGCTCTGGATCTCGTCTGTCACAGTCTTCCTGCTGCATTTCACCCTCCTCTTTCTCATCTTATTTCTCTTTTACTTCACCTTCTTAGAATCACCTTTTGGTCCACCTGTTGTCTTTTTATTTTTTGTGTTGCTTGCACACATCTTTGCGTTTATATCATTTGTCCCGTCACACATTTTCACACAGCGTTTATCCGCCTGTAAAGATTTCTTCGTTCACCTTTGAGCCTCCTCTTTAAATACATCGCTTTGCAGTGGATGTTTCAGGCTCATGGGAAATGACTCACAGCTCCAGCCATTATTTTGACAGGCAGGGCAGCAGACAGGAATTGAGGCTTTTCATTTGAAATTTTCACTCCGCATTTGGATTGTTGCGGCACGCAAAAGTAGCTTTATGTTCGTATGAGAAACAAGGTGCAACTTGTAATAAAATTCAATTATGAAACAGTGTTATGACTAGTGGTCACAAGTGGCCATGTGGGGGTTGAGAAGTGTGCATAAACATTCCATACAAAGCCGACAATAGGCTACAGAGATGATAGGCTATGACTTTCATGTATAAAGTCTCGTGGTCATACATGCTGATACACATAGCTTTGTGATGATTAAGGGGACTTATCGTATCCAGGTGGGGATGTCCTGCACATAAAGTTCTCTTGCTATTATCCTCTGACCCTTAACCTCCTGCATTAGTAGATTAATAGTGAGTGGTCATGTGTACTGCAGACCCAGTGTTGAGTTTTACTTGTGTACGTAGCAGAGATTCTAGTGTAAGTATGATTTGAATGCAGGAGAACAAAGCCACCTAATCCCTTTTGGAAACTTTTATCTGACATTAATTAATTCCGGGATTTGCCATAGCATCCAACAAAACGTTTAAACAGTCTTTAAAGTTTCTTTAGTTAATAACCTCTCACAAGTACAACATTAAAGATTATGAACTTGTAATTGATGTAAAGCAGTTATTGTAGATTGCTTCAAAATCAATTAAAGAAAATCTAAACCATGCTCAAATATTGAGAGCATGTGTCCTTCACCCTAAAAGTAAAATGTGTAAAGGACAGAGAAATTGTGTGTCCTTGCTCCACACTTGTGCAGAAATCCCTCAGGTTAATCTGTCTAATAGCAACTATCCTGGCTGTCACAACCAGGCTGGGACAGCCACTTGCAGGCTCAGATGACTTTGTTTTGTCCCTGTCTGAGAAAGCCCAGTTGATTGGAACTATGTGTGTGTTTTTTTGAAAGTAGAGCCACATAGACATTGATTTGTGTTTGGTGGAATAGATCAAATCATCCCCTCTTGCTTGTACCCACTTTTCCACGGTGAAGCGCGTTTGTGTGTGTTCTGATCGTGCTTATGTCTATGTGTGCGCACAAGCATGTCTTGTACACAACATAGCATCCTGATTCCCAGGCCAAACCCTGTCATTTTGCGCCTGTCACATTTTGTTAAGTGTAGCTCACACTCCTTAAATTCCTCACATTCCCTTGTCGCCTCCAACGTCAGTCCAGACGCTCATAAACAGCATCTCTCAAAATGGCATCCAATTCATTACACTCCACCACACACAAAAAAAGAGAGAAGACATCCATACGCACACTGACATTTCTGGTACTCTGCCAAAGCTGCAGCTTAATTCTTCTCACACCCAACCTGTCTTTCTAATATTTTGTTTCGCTGCTGTCTACCAGCTTTAACGCTGTTTGGTGGACGCAGATACAAAAACATCTTATATTATTACAGAGTACAGAAGTTTACCATTGGTGAGCTTTGTTGGTTTGTTGTTAGTTAAACTGTTGGTGGAAGGTGTGCAGCTTATCCTGAGATGTTAACCTAATATTTAAAATGCGTTTGGGAAAAGCAAAGGAGTAATCACAAATGATGGTTACGCATTGTGATTTACAGTCCTGATAATGTATAGTCATTTACAGTACATGCTCAGAAAAATTAACAAGCGATCAGGACTGTGGATCTGTGCTCTCCACTGTGTAGCTTATACCCCACACAGGTTGTGTCTGTGGCCATACTAATATATAAAGTGTAACTTCTTTTTATCTGTTCCGCACATGGTGTGACTGGACTGCAAGCCCCATGAGCTGCAAGTACATGACAGATGTTTGTTTTAAAGGGATAAAATGTTCATGAAATCATTTATGGTTGGCATTTTTTCAGCAATGGCCATTAAGCCGATTTACATTTTGTAATTACCTCCAAAAGTCCAGGTGTGAAGGACATTATACTGTCCATTATGATTAAGTCAAGTGTAAACAGTGTACATATCTCTCATCCACACTGCAAAAAGGCCCACCGCCCATCTTATGCAGTGGCAAGAAAAGTAAGTTAACTATTTTGCAATTTCCTGACTACAGATCATATTTCATGACCAATTTATGCAGAAAACCAAGAAAATGCAGTGACAGTGACATTATCTTTTTCTTGCAAATGTAGTAATGGTCAAGTTAGCTGTCTGCACTAACATGCGCTGGCCTTGTAAACATGTCATCCTCAGAAACCATATTGTGCAGTCCTGATGAACCTGTCCCTCTGATAATGACAGATTCTATTCACTGGTGGGGATGGTTGTTTTGTAGTTGACGATTAACACTTTGTAAGGTACTGTGTTGTTTGGGCAATCTAGTCAACTCATGTCAAGTAACATCCCTATCCGTACATCCATCCATTATCAAGGCCCATGTTGACAGAACTTCATAGAGTCCCAGTTAGGCAGAATTTATCTCAGGTCAAATTGGGGAATGCAGAAGGTCAGTTTTGTGTTTTTGACTCTCCAAAATCACATTTGCCTTAGAGCGTTTCAATCTGTACAGCTAACAAGACCATCTATCTTAAGACACAGCACATTGGTTTAGTGGGTCATGAAATAATGTTCCATATAACTTTGTAAACTACAATAGACAATAGTTGATCAGTAGCTGCTTGAAGACACTGGTAAAGCAAACTTGCTGTCAACATCTTCCATTTAGGAGCAACTACACACGTTAGCAAGGACAGTAAACCAAAAACAAAGACACATAAGACTGATGTACATACCAATATTTCATTACAGTAAGTGTGGGGAAAGTAGAAAAATGCAAAATGTTTCACCTAGCGCCTTAAAATCACAACCTGTTCCCCTCCAGTACACAAGTGCTCAGATCCACCACCCAGTGCTAAGTGGCACTCAGCAGCCCTAAAAGACAAAAGGTGATAGTGGCTGACACTTTCCTCAATCAAAGTTTATCAAGGCTCTGCTGCCTCAACTAAAATTCCACTATAACCTATAAAAGTGTCAAAAGCCACACGCAGGCCTAAATATAAGTTGTTGCAGTGAATTTTGCGGTTTTGTTGTGCAGTCTACAGTACAGATGTTTAATATTGTTTGTTTTGGGGGAAAAAACCTGTTTCTTCATTTTTCTCTGCTCCCAGCTCCTCCTGAATTTGCCACATAGATCAACAATATGTGCAGGTTTATGTGTTTGTGTGAAAAACATTTAAAGCTACAATGTGAGGTTTAAACTCTTCCTCTTTCTGCTCTGCTTACTCTGCCATACTCTACCCAGCGCTTCAGGTAGCCATTGTTGGGAAACCACAACAAATAGAGAAATTTGAGTGAAACTGTTAGAAGCAAATATCTCTGCACTGCTGCTAGCATTGTTTTATAAGTCTGGGTCACAGGAAGATTCAGCAGCTCCTCTCCACATTAAGATGTTTTGGAGTATATTTCCAGTGAAAAGTGATCTACTGTATCTTTAACTCTAGGAACTGGAGCTTCTACCCCTCAACACTTAGAGTCATTTGCATAAGGAAAAGTAATTTAAGGCAGTGGCATTAGCTTCTCTGTAGATAGTAAATATTCAGCTGCTGTGACCTTTCATAGATTCAGACTGGCACACCAGTAATCCCCTTCCAAGTACTGGTTAATTTCTTGCTCCTGTACTCACAGTATCACTCTCTGCTGGTCTTGAAAAATATTATACTATATACATATAGGCTAAAATAGGGAAAATCTATTTGTGCTAATCACTTTTATGTAAAGCTGTCAAAACAAGTTGTGCTTTCTTCAGTTAACTCTTGTTCATACATACATGTAAACACATCCAGTAGACTGGACAGAAGTGACATAAGCTACAGTAGGTAATGGTTTGTTTGCCAGACATGCAGTGTAAGACAGGAAACCACCACCACATTTACAACAGCCAGTGGTAAAGCAGATAGAAGCATCAAGCATCGTGACACAGTGGACATTTGGTCAGATGAACTTCAGCTCTGTGCCGGGCAAAGATTTATATTCCACTGTGTCAGACAAATCGTTTATACACCACTTATACACACCAGTGCCCCAAGCTGAAAGGAATGAAGGTGTGGACTGGCCACAAGACATAATGATTCCTGGAGTTTCTGTCTCACCCTCAGGGAAGTAAGACAGTGATTACTATAAAACACTGCCATAGCTATACTGAAAGAAAAATGTTCCAATAGAAGTTCTGAAGTTGTTCTGAGCTGTGAGAGTGAACTAAAGACACCCCAGTCAAACGGCAAAACAAAAATGCTAAAAGGCACTTTTGCACTGAGAAGAACTTTAGTTGTTGGGTAATAATTTTCTGGGAATTCATCACTATGAATGACCCAGTTCATCCAATATCATTTGATTTGTTGTTAATA
>OMLM01009164.1:118049-150023 GCA_900302695.1 Helostoma temminkii | reverse complement strand
TAAGAGAATAACATGAAATGAACAGTAATGTTACTCTAGATAGATTACTCTCTCTCTCTATAATATATATATATATTTATATATATATATATATCACAAACAAATGTGAGTAAATGTTTATTTGAAGCCATATGTAATTATATAATCTGAAATGTCCTTCGTTAGTCAACTGTGAGCGACTTGCTTCTCTTTCACTCCTTCCAGTGGCCTGTGTGTTATGATAGGGATTCATGAACCTATGCCAGGACTGAGGATAAACTAAACAGAATTTTGTGGTTTGTTAGTGTTATGATGACACATCGCTGTAAACACCAACAAATGCTTTGAAGATTTGGAGGTAATCATATCATTATTGTAGATAAAGATGCATGACATTTGCTGAAGTTCTCTCGAGCCTCAAGATGTGCATAAAGTACACATCACTTTCCCACTGATCTTCAATCAATTTATTCTGCAATAAGCTGCGGGAATAGGTGAGAGGATGGAGCTGCATCAAAATTTGGTTCAATTTTACTTCAAAAGAGCCTTTTAATGTCTGACATATTTACCTGTGAAAATGGACCCCTGTGAATGGTTCGTTTATTGGGATTTCCTGCTGTATAGTTCCTGGAAATACTATGTAGTAGAATACTAAGGAGATACCATACTGACAAAAGTCAGCTTTTGTTGACTGTTGTTGTGTCTGGGGTCCTACCACTACTCTTTTAAAAAACACCCAAATTACTATAAACCAGTTTGCCACCTCAAGACTTTCCTATAATTTTTTATAATTGCTTATGAATAGGATTTTTAAGTGATAACATGTTTCTTAGATCTACAGAAAATGGCACGCTTACTTAGGGTCTCACTGACCTTCTGTAGCATAAAACTGATTTTCTGAGATCTCTTTGAGGTAATAAGTAATGATAATATGTAATATAAGTAATATGCAAAGTAATGCATTTCCCATATACTGGGAAACCCAAACCCAATTGCTAGCGAATTGAGGCAAAGAGACGGCAAAGAAAATTAACAAAATGTGTTATATTTAGGAAATTTGCATACAACTACAAATACAAAAGTAGAACATTTGATTTGACATTTCATTATGTCATATTTTACATTTAACATTTTTGCATTTGTAGCCCATGAAGCATAAATTCTAACAGCCACAGTGATGTAGGATAATAATACAGGAAATATATACAGTTGAATCCTGTTCTGTATGACTAATGAAGATTTCAGTGCTAAGTCTAAAACATATCTATATCCATGTTTTTTTTTTTTTCATGGGAAAAAAAAGACTAATTATTATTTCTGCTAACAGATTGTTGTAGAGGTTGCTGGCAATTGATTCCAGTATTACTAACAATAACATTGAATCCCTGTATCCTGCATTAATCATACACTAACCTTGAATGTTGCTGAAGCCAAACTTCTCTATTAAATCTGTGAATTATAATTAACATTGCCAGCGTGTTCTGCATAGTTACTGTGGCCATATGCTCAGCTCCCTCAGCTTCACAACAGCTGAATCAGTGGTCATCTCTTTAAACCAGAAAACACAATATGACAGCATTTGGCAGGGCCTGTTTTCTCATTTTAATGCCACTGTCGGTGCCAAAGCAGTTTCTACTTTTTGTTGAATTGGCACCGAGTGGCAGTAGGTGGCAGTGTTGCTCTTTTGCAGTTCCCACGCAGGTTTCCTGGCTTCTGCTAAGACCCAACATTGATTAATTAGTTTATAGAATGTTGTGTAGACTTTGGTGTATTGGCTCTCGTCCGCTTTGGCTCTCCACCTCTGATTGCAGACAGATTAACAGATAAATGGATCACCATAGAGTATTCCAATGTGTGGTATAGCAGGAATCAATATCTATTGTCCAGTAATGGCTTCGGAAGGGAGACAGGGGCCTCTTTTTTTCCCTTATTTTGAACCATCCACCACCACATGTCCATATTTTATACTCTGGAATGGACAAGTTTTGGGAAACAATTCACTTAAATTTGCAGAGTAATCTGTTATTATCCATTAAAACAGTAAAATCAAAGCTTCTTCACCATCTATAATAATCAGTGAATATGTACACTTGTGTTAAAAGTCTATTGTCTTCAGAATATTCATTCATGATGTGATGGAAAACCTTTCAAGCTTTGCTAAATTGCCATTGGTTGTTAAGCATATTGTTAATTTCAATGAAAATTAATTTCCTTTCATTTCAATTTTGTAAGGTCAGCTAACTTTGAATAGCTTAGTAAGAGTCCACCATTATCATTAAATGTGTCCTGATTGGGACTGGCCTCGACCGAACAGTTTATATGCTTGAAATAGAACAGGAAATTGTGGGTGCAAACCTTCTGGGAAAATGATAAGGAGAATCCTCTCTTTTTAATGAATCAATTGTGTTTCCAGCAAAAGAAATTAATTACATACCTAAATATTGCTTATTGAAATAGACAAAGAAGTTAAGCACTTGGCAATCAGTTGAGACAGAAGGACTCTTAATTTGTCATATAAATGAAATCCTGAATGAAACATCATTAATTAAGAAGAACAATAGGAATACCGTAGTTGTTTAAAGGATACAGTGAAGGGTAAAAGCATATGTCAGTGATCAAAGCTCTCGAATCGAATCGTTTGTTTTTTGTCTGTTTGTTTTTCAGATCAAATAAAAACACTTAAATGAACAGCTCCATCTATAATGCATACTCAGTAAAAATACTTCTGCATGCCACCATGCAGTTATGACCACATTAATAGGTGCACGTGTTTATCTGTTAGCAGGTGTGCTGGAGCCTATCCCAGCTATCATAAGGGGCGAGAGGCGGGGTTCACCATGGACAGGTCACCAGTCAATCATAGGGCCACATCTAGACTAAGACAACCATTCACACTCTCACATACAAAATCCACAAGACCCAGGAATCAAACCCAGGACTTGCTGTGAGGTAACAGTGCTAACCACTGCACCACCATGCTGCCCTATGTCAGTCAACTTGTTAAAATCACATGTAAATGCTGCATAAATAATTTCTTCATTATTACATCAGATATTTACAGCATTAAAGTATTGCTGGGTTTGTTTGCGTTGTTATAAATGTGTTCCTTGTACTCCCTGTCAGAGTGGGATGGTATGAAGATGTTAAGATTCTGTGAATAACATGGACTGCTGAGTTTATCCTTCCTCCTCTAAAGAGAAAAAAAATGTTATGACAGACACTATGTCTGTGTTTTCTTTCTTGCCTGACAACATGTTATGCATTCATATATCTAAAACCCTCCTCAAGTGTAACAGCAGGAGTGGAGGTTCTACACATCTGATGAAATCTAGTTCTCGAGTGAGACTGTTGAATAATTGCTGAAGTACCGTTTGTATTAGGAGTAGAGAGTACCCTCTTAAACCTAGGCTCAGACTTTTAGACAACCGCTTTAAGAGAGTCACGGCATGAAGGTCATCACTAATTCAACAGTCTGCACCCTGACCAAGCAACAAAAATATCCCTTAGAAAGAAAAGAAAGCCTCTGTTTAACCTGTTTAATACCAACGGTGTGTGGATCTAATCATTCCCTTTGAAAGCCCAGAAAATGGTAATTAATTTTTCATAGTGTGAATTAGAATCCTAATTTGGAAATGTAAGATCAAAAGAAACACTTTCAATAGCTGGCTAGTGGAAGTAATCCTTAGTGGCCAAGGACAAGCAGCTGTGGTGTTCAAGATATTCCCAGTTGCAGGTTCACAGCAGAATGCAAAAAGGGATTTAGTGTGTTTTTTGCTGAATCACATTAATAAATCATGTACCTATTAGGCCATAGCAACACTCATATGAGGGATGAGTCATGCTTCTTTGTTTTTTTATTTATTTATATTTAGAATATCCCGTTCTTTTTAATAACAAACACATGCTTCCTTCGTAGACTGGTGACTAGACCGTGTACATTCCCATAGGTTGTACGACCATGTTTGACAAGCAGCTAAATGAGCAATCCACACATTCAGCATACAGCAATAAGAGCAATTGCATTAGATCTGCATCAGTTCTGCAGGCTGGATGGAAAGGTCGCTGGGGTTGTGAATCACAGAGGAATCCTAATCAGGCCTTGTTGCAACTCTAATTAATTACAGCCCAGAGGGCAAAAGATCATACAGAGACCTACAAACTAACACATTTGCAGACACGCACTCCCACTGAAGCACACACATAAGAAATAAATTGTATCCTTGGACAGTCTTCACTGCTGTACACATATCAATCTGATGTTGAAATATTTCCATGAGTTATTTCATGAGGTGTTGCAACTCATCCTGATATTGTACCTCTTCCCCTCAGCCTGTTGCCTCAGTTAGAAATTTCCTATATTTTCAGACAATGACTTTTGACAATCTCCAGAGCTCTTGCCTGGACTTGTTGCATCCAGCTGTTGCATACCAGGGCAAAAGCAAGATAGAGTTTGCACATGAGAAACCACTATAGTTGCGTCTGCTTTATAGACAGGAATCAATTGGGAAATCAGTGTGAGCTTCTTTCGGTATGATTTTTATTGGGCAGAATAGTGAATCGGGAGAGAAACATTTCCTATCAATTTTGAGCAACTGACACTAAAGTTTGATATTTGATATAGTTTTTTTCTCATACTAGGTTAACTTCTGTCATAGCTGCCAAAGAAGAATATCAACATTGTGTCATATCAGCTAAGAAAACATAGAGAGAAATAGAAAATAGACAGTACAGTACAATGCTTACAGCAGCTCTTTGAAGTCTTGCTTGACATTTTGGGAAATATACACTTGTTTGCTTTTTTCCTGGGTGTTAGATGAGGAGATTGATACCTCTCATGAATATAAGCATATGGGCAACAGCAGTTAGCTTTGGTTAGCGTTAGGACTGCAAATCAGCTATCACACTATTATACAGTGTAATAAAATATTCCAATCAGCAGCCCTAAAGCTCATTAATTAAACCATCAACATACAGTTTAATATGTTCATTAGTACATTTAAGAGATTCTTGCAGATTAATTTAGTTTACTTCAAATTAGCTGTTTAACCATGTTTCCAGTTTTTGTGCTAAGCTAAATTAACCGTCTCTTGGATGCAGTGCCAGGTCTCATTTAAAACAAACACTGGAGCTATCACAGAGAAGCCCGCTACAGCCACAGACCAGAAGGACTGGACTGCAACCTACGCTGAGCTGCTATCGTTATTACCATCTCCTCATCAAAACAGATGTGACAAATTACACATATCCTCTAGAAACAATGTTAGTCATCTGTATAACTCTGAATCATTGGTCCCTAAACTGAGTGTTGTCACTTCACATTAATCCTACAATCCATGTCAGTAGAATCATGGTGCAGCGTTGTACCCCTGTAGAGAGTGCATGATATATTATTTGAATGCGACATTGGGCTGCATGTGTGCGGGAGGAATATTATTAGACATAGAACAGACTATAAACTATCTAGACTTTGTACTTTGCGGCTCGCGGGATGCATGTTCAGAGCTCCAGGGTCCAGCTGAAGGCAGCTTACTTTGCTGCATTGTTGTTGTACAAGGGACAGTCCCTTTTCAGCTAACATCTAACAGCTGGTGGTAGTAAGGAGACCGAACATGAAGATAGATGTTGAGAGGGGCATAGTTGCAGAAACAGTACGGGAGGGGCAAGAAGAAAAGTTCTGTAGATTTTGTTTAGGTTCAAAAGCCATCTGAAATGATGCCCCTTTATGACTGAGGGTTATGGTAATTGTGTCTGAAAAATTCACTGTACTCAACCACACGCACACACACTAGCCCTGGATAAACTTTATACTATACAAGACCTTACTATTGATCAGATGATGCTTTTTCAGAAATGCTGTCTGTTTTAATATTGGGCACTCCACTTGTGTTAGTGGCAGACAGGATTACAAACGCCAGTGTGCGAGAACTCTGATTAGCAGTAGAGAAGCCGGCCAGAGGCTTCCGGAGCAGAACTGTTTGCAAACAGTGAGAACAGCAAGGGCAAGCCAAAGTAGGAGATCATAGGCGTGTGCATGCATAATGACTTCTATCTAAATTAGATGATGACAAGTCTGCTGACTCAAATTCTGGGAGTCACTTCCCGATCATCCTTTAGGCTTACAGTAAAATATGATGATCTCTGACACGCCTGAGATCAAAATATCAAAACATACCAATCAAACAAAAAAAAAAGGTAGTAAAAGGTGGCAAAAAGGATGGCTAATATGAATATGTTAACCTTGAGTTTAACATTTTTGCTATTGTGCTGAGTAGGTGAAAAACAGTGACTTAACTTCAATAATGGCAAGTTCTCAAACTCATACTGATGCAGAGTACATATTTTCCTAATCAATTTGGGAGCAAATCCTCCACCGAAGGCAAACAGGACTTTAGTATTCATAGGGGCGTGTATGCCTCTCACTATGTTAATAATGGTGTTTTCAGACAGGCTCAGGCTATAATGAGGATTCACAAATTCAAATCACAGTCTGCTACATATGTCAATGCCATCAATATAGCGCCGCTCAAGCTCTACAGATTCCTCACCATTTCTGACGCCGGCAGACTTCTTGACCCTCACTACCTCAACAAGGAAGCAGTCAGGAAGTTATTGGTGCTCCCATCAGATAATGACAAGATGATGACTGGCCTCTGGACCCGGCTTCATGGTTTCTAGAAGAGCTGTTGGCTAGCAAAGGGCATAAAAAGGAAAAATAGAGAGGTTTAAGCACTAGTGCTATTTACTACTTGTCAACATATCAGCAAGTGTGATGTAAACAGGGGTTGGTGGAATTCAATTCCCTCCACTTTTCAAAAATAGACTGACTTAGTTATTTTATGTCTATTCCAGTTTGTCTGTATGACATTTTAACTTTTTTTTTTTTTTTTTTACAATGAAACTCCATCTCCGCTTTCCCTATTTTTAATAAATGTCTAATAAGATGGGTACATGAGAGTCGATCTACTTCAGCCTGCTCAGCCTGTGTATGGAACATTAAGTGTTTATGTAAATGAAGGCTGCAACTCTCCCTCTGGTCTGGTCTAAATGGATGCAATTTACTCACATGGAAAACAGAGTTTAAATGGGAGTTTAAGAAAGGAATCTTATTAGATTATCAGATACACACAAGAAAACAGCATTAGCATGTTAGCATTCCCTCATACACATGTAATCAGTATCCAAAAAATAAATAAATTCTATATCCTTAGGTTTTCCTTTAAGCTTCTTAAGCTACTGCTCCCTTTTCTAAATAGTTCCTTTAAAGAATGAACTTCAGGTCATTATAGCCATAGTACTAGATTAATTAAGTAGTTCAAAGAGAAAGCACAGAGCAATAGTTTGCTGCCTTTTGGTCAACACTTGTTTTCTACTGTTTATTAACAAGAATCCTCTGGGTGAGGAGACCTCTTAAATGGGGTTAGTGCTGTTGAAAGCAGCATTTTGTAGTGAATAATTGGATTGCAGCTTTGAGCACGTGCGTGTTTAAACGATGGGATCGAACAGCGCCTGGGGTGTATTTACCTGAGAAGGCTCAATCCCCATCCTATCCTTCTTTCTTCCCTCCTACTGTCCATCGCTCCTGTCCTCCTCTCTAATCAGTCTGATAAAAGATATCCTCTGCAGTCCCAAAGCCATAGCTCTGCAGCAACAGATTAGGCGGTCTGCACGTATGCACTCACATCTACTGTTATGAGATGTGTGAGCTGCAAGAAATGGCCAAGCAGAGACATACAAAATTACCGATGGACAAAGGTACACACACCAA
This sequence comes from Helostoma temminkii, assembly GCA_900302695.1. Classification (NCBI taxonomy): domain Eukaryota; kingdom Metazoa; phylum Chordata; class Actinopteri; order Anabantiformes; family Helostomatidae; genus Helostoma; species Helostoma temminkii. The sequence goes on along the minus strand of OMLM01009164.1, from coordinate 142,279 downwards.
GCTGCGGCTGTAAAATGCCTCTCCACTGACGCAAAGATACACTACAATATAAATGCACATTCACCACAGTCGCATGCTTACACACATGTGAGGCATGCTGCCATACACCCTTGAGTTAACAAACTCTCATGTGAAGTACTCCGCTAACAAGCGTAAGTGAGTGAGTCTGACAAATTGGTGTGTGCTGATGAATTTGTGCAAGCAGGCTTTGGCTCATAACACTTGGAATAATGAATAGGCTGCCCCTAAAGTAACCTCTGCATGCTGAGAGATGGACACTGCCTCATACAGCTGCAGGAACAGACAAGTTAACACGTATTGGTGTGTAACTCCATACAGTACTCGTGCATCTGTGTGTGCCTTCTGAAAGTGCACAAGAGAACAAGAAGGAGGCTTTATATGGGCTTTATGTGTGAATGCATGACCACATGCCTCTCGCGGGTCATCACAAATGTCCCATTCTTTTATGTTAACACTCCAGCAACATACTGTTATTTGTGTGCCTGTAAACTATTTGTATATAGACTGTTTGTGTGCCAGAGAACAGAAGAAGAGCTTGTTCAATGGCTTTTACTATTCTAGGGAAGGTGTATGGAGACTGCTCATCTGCAAATAGTGAGCAATATGCCAAGTCATAAGCATTAGTATATGGTGTTGCTGAATTGAGACACGTTTATATTTATTCTGAGTATAAAATCACACCACTCAAGCTGTTTGTAGCACTGGACCTCTTCTGATTTTGTAACCACAGTGGTACTTGTGGGTCTCCAAAACCATTGTCATTCCCAAAATACACAGGCCCACACTGCTGAGTCTTTGACAAAGCTATCATAGTTTACTTGCAATGGCTTTTTTAACTTTGTGGAAAAGGGCAGCAGAGAATAGTTATAACAGCAACATATGTCTGGTTGTACGTTCATCAAATGTGCTAGATTGTTTATCAGATTCTTTATCAACACAAAGAATGCAGGCATATTCTTTGTGAGGCATCTGTATTGGACAATTCTTGTTTGCTGAAAATCTACTCTCTCTATGTTGGCTCCATATATGAATCAGCCTGATGCTGAATGGAAGCTGTTACAAGCTGAGATTCACACAACCTTGATAGCTGCGTCGCTTAAATCACACACTTTTATAGTCCAGCTTCCTACCCTGACACACAAGACTGAATACGATGGGACGCTTTGTAATTGGAGAAATGCTGCACCTGAACCACCTCTCAGTGTGGTGTTGCAATGTATGTGGCTTTAGATTTACAGTTGATGGAGATATTAAAACACAAGGCACTGGTGCCTTTTATGTATAAAGGCTGTTTATGTCGTGTCAGGCTGATATTGCAACATGACACAGAAGACTAAACATACCGATTGACAATGCTGGCACCTCATTGGCCACATCTCTCCTTGACTGCAGGTTTATTTGCACAATAAAAACACACCACAGGCATTAAAAGTCAAAGGTTGTCATATTTAAAAAAAGTGACCTTGAAACAAAGAAAAGGCAGGTTATTTGCTGGGCAAAATGTCATCCACAGACAGATGGTGAAACCAAGCTGAGAAGAAAAGTTTTTGTTGTTGATACCGTGTGTATATGTAGAATTGCTAGAAATCTTTAAATCTCTCTCATCCAGAGATTATTAGGCGTTTTCTTCTCTTTTGTTGGTGTGTCTGTGTGCGTGCGAGCTCTCTTTAATAAGGTCCTGAACTTCATCAAGACACACAGCACGGTGCCATTATCTGCACCCAGAGAGCCGTGCGGGACTCCAGTGGCTGATGGGATTAACGAACAAAGAGAATCATAGGATTAGTTTGGTATGGTAGAGGTGCTGGAGTCTGGAAGGCAACCATTTTGTTTACCTTTGTCTTTATTCTTTTATTTCATTTCTGCAACGTTGTGTTGTGACTCCCTGTCGGGGGGCGGGCAAAGAGTGATATCTTGTTTGGCTCCTGACAGCACCACTTGGAGAGGAAAATGAAAAGAGATGGTGATAACACTGAGACTCACGCATTCACACACACCTCCTGCCGGCCTGTCCACCCCATGCTGTTCATAGGGCAATTCAGGCCTGGCAATTTAGGGCCGAGTTAAAGTGGAAGCAAAGACCTAAAATAGTGAGGCAAGGCGAAAGAGGAGGAAAAAAAAAGGAGGTCTAGGGAGTGATTGGTGGAATGGTGGGGGACAGATGTAATTTTCAGACAACGGCAGGGAAGTGATGTAATTTTCTCGATGCAATTTGTGTGTGTGAGCACTTGTGTGCCTGAATGCATTTGTCTGCATGGTGTATATTGTGAAACAATGCAGATGCTAAAGAAGCACTTGGATGGAGGACTCATCAATGGAGAGGAACAAAAAACATCTCATTTTGGCACTAGGTTTTTTTGGGAGACAAAAATTGAAGTTTTTATGATACAACAGCATTCAACCTTCAAAATAAAAGCAAGTTTTCATCTTGTTTGTAGGCTTAACTACTTTGGTTCGAGATATATTTGTCTTCAGATGATATTAAATGAGCTAAAACTGTAAAAGTGATGATTGCAAAGAAACTAATATTGTCCTTTTTTCTTCTCTCTTTTCATTTTAACAACCAAGTGATAAAACAGCTAGTGTAATCTCTAGCAAATGAGCTTTGAGAAAATTTGGGAAGGACACAATTGATACTCCTATCAATGTAAATTGTGTTTTTTATTTTGCCTTCTCTGTTGGACTTGTCAAACTAATGTGGTGCTGGGACAGCATTGTTTGATGCATTACGCTCTTGGCTGTCTTGGTAGACAATTAGTCTGACAGATGAATTAAAGAATACGAGGCCATTTCCTGCAGGAGATGAATCCCTCCTGCCTAAGTATATATTCATTTGTGGGAGGGGGATATTTTCATATCATAGGAGTGAGAAACATTAAAATTTAGTGTTTGGTAATTGAATGGTTTAATGGAAGAACTCTCAAAGTGAACCAAGGACATCTTTGTTTTTGAATTTGAACTTAGGATGTAAACTATGAATACAGTGACACTGGGAAAAAGTCAGTTTAAAGGTCAACACCAGCAATATTTGTTTTGCTTGTCTTATTAAAAGATGGAAAATAATGAAACTCATATTTAAAATAATTGTGTCTCTAGATCCATTTGTCTCACCACCACTTGTACTCAAATGGTCTTAAGACCTTAGTTTTGCAAAACAAATACTACTACTAGTACTACTACTAATACTAACAACAACAATAATAATAATATAAATAATAATAGTACAGCTATTGAGTGAAACATTTTCTTTTTTTTCCATTTGTAAAATAAAAAAATTTTTAGACCAGTTTCTTCTTTATTCTCAATTCTTTAGGGGGAATGAGTGCCATAGGAAATGTTGAAAGGGAATTTTATATATTGATGGTTTTGATGTTCTCATTGGTTTATCTAAGGCTAGGGCAACACATCAACGCAATCGTTGCATCGATTTGCAGTGTTGATGCAACACATTGTTTACTTCCATCCCAAATTAGTTCAACTCTTTATTCCAAAAAGGCTGAATAGTATTATCAAAACTGTGAGAACTAATAAACTGGTGCTTTGTCAAACTAAAATTGCCTAATGTTACCGCAGCAGCCCAACTGCTATGATGAAGTAGTGTGAGCATTTATTACAGAGACTTTTATCTGGTTGTTGGTTGGTATCAGTAGCTGCTTTTACACAGTGAAATTCTTAACTTCTCCAGAAATTTTCCTGGTGAGCTGCATGTGAGAACATGCAGTCTGAAACAAACATCTGAGTCAGTCTGCCTTGACATTAAAGAGACAAAAATTGAATGTTAGATTAGCCAGTTAATCGGAAGAATAATCAAGAGATTAGGTGCAGCCCTAAATGTAACATATTTCTCAAATATAACTACACAGTTTTCAGTTATTTACAATTACCAACAATAAACCCATTAGCATCGCTCACTTATCAAATGTTTACCCTGACTTGAGCCTCCTTGCCCTCTTAATCCACCAATCTACTCTCCAGCCCTAAATTAAAATAATTATTTATGGTTTAGTATCATAATTAATCCTTTCCTCTTGATGGAGTTGAATTAATCTAAATTAGGCGTGTGATATCATGCCTCCTTAAACATTGCAAGGTCTGTTCTTGGTTTTAAACTGTCCTCTGACTTCACCCATGGCTCAATATTTGAGACCAGAGGGGTTTAGAAGGAAAAGACACATCCAGCAAGCTACACTGTCTGATAGTCTCTGTGTTAACTGTGTTCAAAAAGTTTTATTGGGCTGTGTCATCATGTGAGTATTTGATTTAGTTAATCCTGTAGGTTACAGTGAAAGTCACTTATTTTACATAACCCCTCATAATCTGCCTAGATAATTGGGTAGTTTAAAAGAAGACCTTATAACCAATCAGGGATAAGAACAAAATTTTAAAGGTGTAAACACACGGGCCACAACCTCATGAAATCACCAGATCTTGCAGTTGAGCAGATTTTATTTGACTATCTACCTGAAGATAAGACAGTGTTTATTGGCTCCTCTTGTGACCTCCTTGTCCTTGTGAATCTCAGCGGGACTGTTAGTGTTTTGATGGAAGGTTACCTCTCATATAAAACACTCAGCCTCTGCAACAACAGCTTTATAGAACACCTGTGAGATCACATTTTTATGAGCTTACTGGCTGCATGATTTTACGTTTTCCAGTTGGCAAAGTGACATATGCTGCGAGAAACAAACTGAGTCCTCAAGACACTTGCACCCAAATCTGAGTAGACGCATGCAGATGCAACTGGCTGGAGTCAATTGTGCTTTCCCATAACAAAACATCTCACCCTGTCAAGACACCTAAAATCTTTAATAGGAAAATTACATTAAGTACAATTAATACAACACTAATCTTGAACCATGGGACCCAGTTCTCATGAAGAATATGATGAACAAATGCATCATTAAATTTTGTCATAATCAGAGTCAAAACGATGAGTCAACAGTTGTCCATGTTGTTAATACTCAATTAGCACTCTTTTTTTAAGGGCCTCGTAAATGCACCCATTTGCATACATTTTGCATAATCAAGTTGGCGGAGGCCGACTTAGAAGAGATGTGGTTATATATCTCCTTGAGCACCTCGATTCTTCTGGGGGCAGTTGATATTCTGCAGAAGCCCAGTTTTCATTTTCATGGCTGCATTTACATGCCGTCCTTCTATGAGTTATATCAAGGGGCTTTATCACCTGAAATAAAGTAAAGATAAATGTTGCTGAGAAAGTGTAAAACACAGATCCCTCAACTGTACACTGTATACAGCATGAGTACTGTGTGTGTGTGTGCAGGCGGGCAAGCATGTGTATGTGTTATTTAATGCTCTAAATCTTTAGCCGTCATGCGTGTGTAAACCACGGGCATTCTGCAGAATCGGCTTCTCACGCGGTTTTTGCAGTTCTGCTGCGGATGCACTTTTAGCTCAGGGCTGCAGGAGGTCACTGTCTGAGGGAGCACACACACACCATCGCTAACACACACATATACACGTGTATCTTTCCTTACATTTGACACTGATATGAATCTAGCTGCCAGAAGTCCATTCCCCTGTTGACATTTACCTGGGGTTACCAGAAATCATTAGATAAGGTCAGTTTCATAACTTGGGGGATAGGAGGGGAGGGGAATGGGGATAACAGACTGGACTCTATCTGTAGTACTCCACTGGGCTGCATAGCTTCATTCAATGTACAGCCATGTGGGTGGATGCACTGAGCAAAAATGCCCTCTGAAGTAGATTTGGCACATTTTGATGAAAACAGAGTGAGGGAAATGTCTGTAGAAACACAGCTCTTATGCGCTAACAGAATAATACTTATAGTGAATTTTGAAAACCTATTTTCACTACATTACCTCTGTTAAGGCCCTAGATTCTGTTTGCTTGCACCTGAGGTGTTTCTGTTATCTTGTTTGTACTGAAACAGTTTTCCCAGACGTTAGCTTCTTTATTTGGAGATGTTTTGGTGAACTTTTAGGCTCTCCTGAGAGGCTGACTCCACTTTGTCTGAACACGTGACTTGAAAAGGGGAAAAGTACTGTGTTCTGAAACATATAGAAAATACAAAGGAATGGGTTCTCTCCGCCTATGTGCTGTTTATGTGTGTGTGCAGCTGAGAAGTAATGAGTACCAGTGGAGGGATTTATAATAGGCCAATGCACAGAGGCCTTGCTGAATAATTATTTTTCACAGCATATTCCTCACAAATAGAAAAACTCACTTAATATTCTGTATTTCCTTTCTCATTCTATATACACAGTTTACTTTCTCACAATACGTCTACTTAAAGCATCCACAGACTTGGGATTCATTTAGGTTTGCTATGGTGCATAGTAATAAGGACGTCTGTGGACAAAAGAAAACTCAACCTTTACAGCTCACAGTTGAATTCATTAGAAAGCAACCTCATTGGCTCACTCAGAATCAGTTGACAGGAAGAAACAGATATATTCTGATCATGTACCATTGGCGTAAGATGTTTCTTTCTCTCTTTCTCCTTTTCCAGTGATCCATGTCTTGGCTGACCAGACTCGAGTGTCGGTGCAGACTCATAAGTGGTTAACTGAGGACTGCAGAGGCTCACTAGTCATTACAAAGCAATACTAAAACATAATGTATTATCACATTGTAATCCAAGTTAATCATACCTGGGGAGCTAATTGACGTGTTGAAGCACAGTGACAGATTTTGCAGGTAGTATTAAAATATAAATTGGTATTTTTTATACACTTTCCTATAAAGCACACATGCATATGACCAAACCCTCATGTATAGTAGCTGCAGTTGAGAAGAACAGAGAACAAACTATAAATGATACACAAACCTAACTCTTCTCTGATGCAAACAGACTGTGTTATGGCCGAGCACTTTAGAGACACAGTGACAAGGCACAATATGCTCTCCTTTTGCCAAGTTATGCAGAGCTGAGTATAGTGTGAACTCTTTGCCAAGTCATGCGAGGCAGCACTGGACCAGAGTGGACAAAATCCCTCTTGTTGCTTTTTCTTCTGGGTTCAGCAGATTCTGAGGCTCTTACAATTCTCTGTTTTTATTGGCACCAAATACAGATAGTGAAATTCTACCTGTCATGCTGCTACATTGTGTACATTTGTGCTCATGTTATTTTAAGTGTACACACCAAGTGATGTGAAGAAGTGTTCTAGAGAATGAAACAGCACTCTCAATTTAGAAACAACAAGCAGTAAGATTCAGGAGGTCCTGCTGTTTGGGCTGAGAAGAAACATTAGTGAAGGCTCAGGGAGGCGATGGGGAGGATATTTCAGCATGTACCTGTTTAAACCTTTCCTGTGGTGAAAAATAACCTTTTAAAAACACTATTTTAAATGGTATACTTAAATGATTTGATAATTATGTGGGTAGACTCTCAATTAAGATAACGAGCCCTTCATGTTAATACCACTTCACATTGAGATGAACATGAAATGCTTTAATGTAAACCTGGTAATATGTACAAAAGACATTAAGCTGCCTGTTGTGTTTAAATAAGCTACTAATTGTTATGTATCAAAATGCATAACAATTAGTAGGCAGTGATATTGTACTGATCAGGCATGGCTAAAGGAAAAAATACAGTGGTGGATGTACAGCGCAAGCTAAAGAGCTACTGCAAATATGGTTTGGTCATGGATGCTTTATGACTGCTGGATACAGTGCTGCCATTCATCCATTCAGTCAACAACTAAAACACTGCTGCAGCATATAAATGGTCTCCACTGAGCACACTGATGAAGAATTACAAACAAGGTCACTAATCACTCTTTGTGTTGTGAAATTTTAACGAAACAGAAACAGAAAACAGAAAACGTTAATTCGGTTACAATAAAATTTTTTTAGAAAAAAAGTATTCAGAATTGCATTTTAGTTGTATAGGAACATCATTTTTGGGAGACAGGGTTGCAGAAACAGTTGTCATATGTTGACATAAATGGTACGCTGGAAAATTGAAGAGTCTCCCAAAGGACAGCTACTATGTTCAAATGGTTGGAGGAAAGCCTCAGAAGAAGGTGGTCAATTTTTTGACACAGCCAAACCCGTGTGTTCTTACATTCTTACTCCAACTCTATACTTAGCAACTTCTTTCTACTCCAAAGCTACACATTGTAATGGTCCAATAGTTCCTCACTTTCTCCTTCAGATCACCCACACATTGCTGCAGAAAAATTAATCTGTAATCATAATCCCTTCTGCTCTTGTACTCAACATGTATCAAGTGTGTGTTGAGTGCAAATCACGTCTTAAATGTCTTAAAAAAACACATCATGGTTCATCCACAAGTAATATTTAGAAAGGTGTGTTTATCTGTCAAACATCACAACACTAATACCACGGTGCTGGTACCATGGTAGAATGAACGTATGTAAATAACCTAACTCGAGTGTCTGTGGTCCAGTTCTGCTTAAAACATCTATGATTCTTCAAACCTTTACTTAGTTATGCTCAGTGATGTTTTGTAAACATACAAGCTCACAATTCTGAAGGCCTACACAAACCTAAAGGCTGAACTGTTCACCACAGATCACACATTTATAGTCTTTCAGTAGCACTAAATAAAAACTGCACTGAAGGTTTGGCAAAGTAAGGCCCATGGAAATGTCACTTTACAATATTGGACAAGTTAAAATGACCTGATGACAATTCATGCTTATCCATATACTATAGTCGAGATATTCTGGAGGTGGTCCCATTGGCCGACCTTACTATCCATAGTGCCCATTGTTATGAGGCTAAAAATGCCAAGTTGCTTGTAAATGTTTCTCTACAGTTTGTTGTGTCTCTGCCTTTTTTATCCACCCACAGGATTTTGTTCAAAATGATAATCATCCTGCTGTTAACATTTTTGTAGCTGAGAGATATCTACAACATAAACACATAACACAATGGACATTAACATCGGTAAAAAAAAAAGAATTCCTTCAAAAATGGATCCAAACAAAATGAAATAAATGAGAGGTTATTGCGAGGACACTGTTGAATTCACTGCTTTTGTTGTGTTTTATACAGATATCCCGGCAAGTAGCCTGTCCCAGGGAGTTCTCATATTTTATTCACAATACAACACTGGCTGTTTTTGTTTTTTGTTCTCACAGGAAAGAGTAAGACATCAATATGCTGCAAACTATCTTTTAAGATATCTGGAGAATTTAAGTATCTGCATGCATTTATCAAGTTTGTCAAACTCAGTCACTGGACTCAGTGTCCTTGGTGTTCTCACTGAGCTACAAAGTCCTCTTGATAAATTAATTGTCTGTATTTCTTATACTGAGACAAAGAGAAAGGGAGATAAAGGGATAACTATCATGAACAGCAGGGGATCGTAAGTGAATCCTAGAGTTATTGATTTAGTTAGAGTATCACTGCGGGAGACCTGCAGCCGAAAAATGTAAAACTCTGATTTGCGTTCACTGTGCTAAAACAGTCTTACTGTAATTATGTTTTTGCATAACTCATCTCTGGTTATATTTACTCTTTTTTTTCTTTCCCCTTAATTTTGTCCCACATGTCTTCTTTTTATCAACATGATGTACAGTAAGTACTATTCTACATCCTATTCTTTTCTATTTCCCTGACTCTCATCTAACGTTTTCTCTTTTTCTTTGCCTACAGCAGAAGCCAACACCTACAGTACATTTCTGCTCTCCCACCCTGTGTCTAATTCCCTTGGTACGATATATATATATATGAAGCTTGTGAGAGTGCACACCTCTAGCAGCAGTAGAAATCATCTTTCTCTCCTTGGGCCTGAAGCCAAAGGCCAACACTGGTGTTTTACAGTGTGCCACTGTAGAGGCACAGGCAGAACTGCAGCGATGGCACTTTCCCACCTCAGTCTTTGTCCTCCTCACCACTCCCCTGCAGTTCCCAACCCCTGGGGATCCATGGAGATAAGGATTGAACATCTCCGGATGCCACTTTGCATAAATGTTTAATAGCAGGGAAAACATTAGCATCAGTAATTAAAGCAGTAATTTAAGCCTAGACGCCATCAACAGGCAAGCTACTTCCACGCTGGAATAACACCACTGAAACACAGTAATTAGCTTTGCTTTGATTGGACTGGAGCCTGGGTTCAGAGACTATGTGATTGTGTGCGGGTGCATTTGTGCACCTTACAAAGGAGGGCATACTTTTTGTGTTTGCCTACCTTCTATGCAGGAGACAGTTTTGCAAATAGCTCATTCTTGATTCATGATTGATCTGCTACTCCCAGCATGCCTGTACTCAAGATTGATTGCATGTCAATGTGTGTACATACTGTACACCCAGTGCGTGAAAGTGTGTCCAGTGGCATTTGACATTGGTTTGGACAGTGTTAAACATTGGCCTGAGGAGGTCAAATATTGTTTAGGACTTCCCTAAGGAAGCTGATGTTGTGCTATGTCATCTTCCACGTCCTATGAGCCTCTCCCTCCCTCTAATTCCCCCTAAACTCTAGACTGTAACCTTTCTATCTGCCTGGGACCTTTGGGACAGTACCCTGCATTCTTTTTCATTAAAGTGCTATGATAGCAATATGACTGTGAGGGGGGATGATATGTTTTGCTTTCTTTCCACTGGCATCAAAAATCGTTAGAAGTGCAAGGAGGTCAGCCTGGCTCGTATCTGGCTTTTAATGGCTCCTTAAAGCTAGGCCCCTGGGATGGGGGCACACACACACACACGCACACACACACACAAACACACACGCACGCTTACACACACAAACTGCAGGGTGTCTGAAACCATGCCAAGACCTTGCTCTAATTTCCCGACTCTCTTTATTTTACTCTTTTTTGCTCATTCTCTCCCTTTCTCTCTCTAGCCAAATGGCTGTAGCCTTTGATGTATTGTAAAAGACTATTACTGGAGCATCAGGGTTGTTTTATGACTTTAACTCATTCTTGGACATAGATGAATCTGTACTCACGATTTTCTCTTTCCAAAGCATGCATTTGTCCCATTACTGGTGCATTTCTATCATGCTGCTGTCAAAAATCCTTATTTATGTATGAACTAAGTTAATTTCATGACCTTTGACCTCTCCAGAAAGAGTACTTTTCACTTGTGCCGGTACCCTGCTGCGTCTTCTCAGTATGCTGATATAGTTTCTTTTCAGTTTAATTAAGCATATTGAGTTTGCATCAGCAGTGGGGTGTTATATGGCCATCTGGGTACATACACACTCACATAAACATGCACACAAACTCGCAAACACACATTCCGGCAATGCCATGCACAGTCCTATCCATCCCAGCTGACAGCTTGTTAATTGCCAGGGGGTTAACTGGAAGTGGTGGTGTAATTGCATCAGAGTTTTAATTTACCCTGGCCTCTTATTTATTTACCTAGCCATAGATTTTAAAGCAGCATTAATCGTCTGGGTCCGTCAGGACAAAGTGGGGATCGACTGCCAGGATGTCAGTACCAACCTGGTCCAGACAACCTGTAGATCGTTAAGTCAGACAGCGTAAGATGGAATTACCTGTACAGTGATGAAATCTAAGCAGCACCACATACTTCCGAAGTGGAACATTTAAAGCATTTTGAAAAAGAAGATAATAATTAAGTCACTGTGATGTTCTTTAGGGCTTCAGGGTCTTTTCTTACTGAACTGCTACAGTGTTTTATAATGCATGGCAGTGATGAATGACTAGCTAGCATAGCTGTCTTATTATCAGTGCTTTGTGCAGCTTTACTATTCTAAAAACTACTGAATTTTGTGGCACATGAGGCCTTGATGCTTGAATGCATGGCATTTTATGACTGCACTGCCTTTTCTTTTTTTCTTGATGCTTTTTTCCCCACTTCTGACCTCGGGGAAACAGCAAAGCAGGAAGGCCTTGGTAATCAAATTTATTTGACAGGGAAGCAACTTAAAAGCTCTGCCACAGACTACCCTCTAGTTCAAGGCTTTGAGAAAAGAAAAGGGGGGACACATGTGTACCTGTAAAACACTTTTAAAAAATATTATCTCCGTGATCTGATCACACTGACTTTGAAAAATGACTAGGCAGACTAGAAAAATATTAAATATGTTTGAATTAGGATACAATTTTTTGTTGTTGAAGAGTATCTTTGCATCTATGTATGTGTTTGCATCATATTATACTCACATTGTGAGGGTATTACCAGCCTTGTGTGGTCTAGATGTCATCGCCATGAAATCACTGCATTTTAGTTTTGGGTTTACGTCAGGGTAAAGGTTAGTGTCACTTGTTTTAGCAAGTAGCAGTTATGGTTAAGGTTAGGGTAGTCTCCAGAAAAAAGAATGTAAGTCAGAACCACAAGGTGATAAAGAGAAGTGTGTGTGTCTGAGTGTGTGTTTTTGCTATGTGTTTGTTCAGATTGTACATCAGAATGACATAGGTGCAAGTAAGGTCAGGAAATTGGATAAATTCCCAGAAGCAAGCCAGATTTATAGCTTGATGCTTATTGTTTTTTCTATCCCTCCTTCTATGCCCTCAGCTACACATATAGACACACACAGACACACAGTACGAGTCCGCCCATACATTTACTTGACATGATTGTTCCTCTCTTGTTACTTCACATTCTAATCCATCAGCTATGAGTAAAACAGCAATTACACTCGGCCATCGATGCAGCAAGTAGACAGACTCAGAATTATGACATGGTGCATTACTGCAAATTGCCATTAAAGTTCCTTTTTCCCTGTAGAGCATGGAAAGCAAGTGGAAAGTAATGGACTTTTATAATAAGGCACATTATTAGAATAGCTTTAGTCATCTCAAGGTTTTAATTGCAAACTTTACATACATGCAAGTATTCCACAGAACTTAAATTGTGGTATTCCTCCTGTCGTCTGCTTTACTTTACTTTTTACTCATGAATTTCTGTTGCTCACCATGATCAATGATGAAGTCATACTTCACACTTCACAAATCCAGAAACTACCAGAAACTGGTGTCTGTCTATGCATCATGTTTGCACTAGGTCATAACAGCAAAATGGTGCTCTATTAGGTACGCTAAGAAGCTTTTCATGAAGATGCTGAATAATTTTGAGACTGCAGTAGTCAGTAAAAGCTGCATTTTGCACTGACTTTGTTTGACATTAGTTATGTCGAACCATTATTTGATTTGTTCATTGCAAACAGTTTGCAAATTCATTTGCAATACTGATTCAATAACTTTGGGTGCAACTGCATTTGCAGTCAACCAACATGGACTGCAATGCATCTTTGTTTATTTATCATCTGACTGTTCGTGATCTCATCTGGGCTTGTGCACACTGAAAGGTGAAACTGTGAAATAAAATATGGCTTTACTTCCTGAATGATACATGACACTTTGCAAAAGCAGTCCCAAATTCCATTACTTAATCAGCAACAGAATAACCTACTAGTGTCATGCGTGAGCAGACAGCATCCGAGACTGATAGATATAGAGAGAAAGGTGAAGTGATGAGCGGTGTCCTGTAAACCAGTGCTCTAGGAGATGGATGGGGTATGTGGGTGGAGCTGTCCTTGGTTAGGCGCTGAATGTGTCTGATGTGGTGCTCAGCAGGACAGATGGTGCTAGTGGGCAGATGAGTGAATAATGATATTTCACCACAGTGCAGTAATTACCTGCTTCTAGGCCCCCTCTGTGGTCCACATGGCCACACACACTCGTGCATATGGATATTTGTACACACACATTCATTCATGCTCACACAAGTCTTCACGTACTGTACACATATTCTGTCCATTACACTCACACTGCCCGTTACACAAACATGAACACCAAAGTGTAATGATATTGTTGGTTTTCGACTTGATATGGAGGGACGCATCACAGACTGTCTTAGGCACACACGTTCAATCAGGCTAAATCTATGAATCTGCACGTGAAATCACCTCTCTGAGATACGAGCGCCTGGTGATTTTATACATCCAGCAGTAGAAAATGTTAGGGTACTTAATGAGTCCCACTGTTGGAATTGAATTCCTGAAGAAATAATCTTTTTCATGCAGTCACATAAATCACAGTCATATTGTAAACCGTGCTCTTTACACCTATGAGAGCTACATAACATTACCCACAGAGATGAAAATAGAAACACTGTAAATCCACTGTCAGCTCCCTGCTCAGCACCAGAGAGCAGACAATGTTAGCAAGCAGATACACGTTTAATGACTGCTAATGTTGTTTCATCTCTGCTTGATATGTAAGTAAGTGCTTGCAAACAAGTTCACCATATCAACAATAAATACTTACAGTTTGTTAATGGAGGGTTTATAGAAAAATGTCTCCCCATAATAACAGACAATTGTTATGTTTTATTAAGTTGTTTTTTAACAATAGAGATTGAACTTAGCGGGAACGTGTTGTATATATCGCCACAGTCTGTGTAGGCAAGAAGCTGAAATGGATGGATGATTCAACAAAACTGAACTTTAACACACGGGACTGCTGTTCGCTTCCAGTTTCAAACCATCAGTATCTTTTATCTAAGACTGTTCCACAATGTGTGTATTTGTTATCGCAACACGACAGCAACGGCTGTCTAAAAGCTTTGCTACTGACCCAAATCATTCAAGAAGAGCCTGTGTGGTAGAGATAGAAATATACCAATGGATGGCCTGAAAGGCTACATTTGACTATTTAAAGGCTGTCAGATATTCCAGTCATGGAGTTTTGGAATTCTCCTTATTTCGATGTTCAGAGAATGTGATGTAATCAGGGGGGACACAGAAATGATTCCACATTTAAATATATTAATATATATATAAAAAAACCCACCTTATTATGCTCTTTTACACATCCAAGGTTTCTACTGTATGTACACTTACATTTACAGCTTCTACACAACATGTTGACAGCAACACTGTATGCCAGGTCATCTTAGTTTAACGGCAAAACAATCTTCAGTATGTAAAAGTTAGACTGCAGGAAAGTTAAACTGGTGGAGGAAGAAAGATGGACCCGTGGGAGGTGATGAATTAACGACCCTGCCACATATACAGTACTACACTCACTGGAGCTGGCAGGCCACTCTATGGAAAGACTACCAAACACACTTTTTGTGCTGCTAAACTCATTGGGAAAACACCTGGTGTTTTATATCTCTAGTCGTGCTCTGCTCCTCAATACTGCCACTAGTCTCGACCATGTGCTTTATTCTGGGTACAGATCAGCAGGGATTTTGTTCAACCAAGACTACACTTTATTTTTCTTTATTTATAACTTAACTTGTTTACCCACTTACTTAGTCACTTGGCCATCTGAACTTCAGATAACAGTTTCTAAAAAGTCTGTCAGATCACCAGAGGTCACGCAGAATCCCAACATTATTATGACAATTCTTCAGTATGGAAAGCCAAAGAGGTCATGATTGGTTGCCTTTTCACTGCTCTTTGGTCCAATGCTCCACTTCACGTCTGCCAGGGCATTGTGACGGCGTTATGCCCTGCCATCCCAGCTGTTGTGTGTATGAAAAGCATCCTGTATGGCATCTGTTTGCACCAGTGAAATCAGCAATGCAAACTGATTTTGTCTGTTTTGTTACAATGCAGTAGGCCCTTCGTGGTATTCTGTGCTGGTAGAGCACTGAGCAGCATTCATAAATGCCAAGTGCCATTTGTAAAGCTGTTTATAAATGCTATATTTCAAACTGTTACACATCAGGCATCTTTTCAGCTAACGAGGTATTCTGTCCACGAGACAGAATCCTGGAGGTGGTGAAAAATGGTGTAAGAAACCAATAGTCACATAGTCACTGTTTACACTGTTCTTGTGGATATTGTGTGTTTTGTTTTGGGTGTGTTTTATTTGTAAAATTTCAACTTGCTTTCGGCTTATTTAGTTATAATTGGGATTATTTGTATAGCTTAACACACTGGGGATTTGTCAGTGATTTATTCTTCTGACAATATAGTACATAAACAAAAATGGTTTAAAAAGTTTATTGAGAGTTTTAGTTTTTTTTTGTGTGTGTGTGTTTTTTAATGATCAATCCTCCTGCCTTAGTGAACAAAGAAACACACCCAGACATATACATTACACCAGACTTTATAGGTAAAATATGCAAGGTAGTTGCTGTAGCACAGAATATTCCCAGGCTCTATTAGATATTTTTTATAAATCTCTTGGTTTAGCTGGATTTAAAAGTCACCCACTAATCCAACCCCGTTCTTACTCTGACTTATCCACAAAATTGCGATAAAGTGCAATGTTACAGTTTCTGTTGTTAAATATAATTTTCTCTACACTTTGAAGACTCCTCTGCCTCCAAGTTTAAAAAGGACAAAATCAGCCCTGTAGGTAGGTATGGCATTACTGCTCCCAGTATTGTTCTCATATTAATATATTTTCATATTGACCACCAGTAACATGACTGTCTAAGTGTCTAATATAAAATATGTTGTAACTGTTATTGCAGGGAATTATCGCCCAACCATTCATCTTCCAGTGTTAGCGTATTTAATCAGTAGTTTGGTTTTGTGGTCAAGTCTCATCATCTACCTCATTTCCACAAGTGGCAATTTTAATGGAAAAAGCTCTAAAAAACCCCAATCCATAGTTCCTCTCAAGCTCCCGAACATAGTGGAGCATGTAGCAACTAGCATTTTGGGCCAAAGCAGACAGAAAAATTATGAATATTGGACTTTAATCATATTATTAGAAACAGAAACCAGGTATTATTACTAATTTATCTTTTTGTCTGCTGGTTAATTTATACTTACATAAATAATAGTGCTATTTTTTGTGTTAAACAAACAATCTCCATTTACTTTCACCCCTTCCCAAAAACACACCTTTCTTATAAATAAGTAGAATCCTATGGCTATGCAAGTTGGCCCAGGTTGCATCATTATCACGTTGGCAGACAAGCTATTTCTTTGTACAAGGTTCAGTTTCACCATTTTTAGATACATATTTCTCCACTTGCTGGCTGCTGATGAACTGTCAGCTGAGTGGTTGGTCCTGGTACTAGCTGCTGAAGGGATTGTTTTGGAGCTATCACAAGGCCAATTTCATCCTCTTCTTCAAACTCATCATGAGACTCGTGTGATCTTCAAATTCTGAAAAATCTTCTTCATCTTCCCAGGCTTCTCTCTTGTTGAAACTCATCTGTAAGGTCCTGTGAGTAAAGATCCTTTATGCAGTCTTTCTCGACTGTGATGCACAGCCACATAGGCAAAGCCATTTATTTGTTGTGTTCTACCTCCAAATTATAGGTGGGACGGAGTGTGAGAAAATATAGGAAATAGATGCTCCTGCAAGATAGAAGGCAAAATGGGGGAAATGTGCAATTTCAGGTCATGATGTAGGAGGAGGACAGAGTGAAGGGACACAGAACCTCCACACTTTGACTATCAGAGCCCCTAGCACCACATGCATAGGGAGGTGAACAGTGTGAAGTTTATTTATATGTTCTTTACAGAAAATAAGCCAAGGCCATAGAGTCTGAGATTAAAATAATAGTAAAACACATAATTCTTTATTTGGTAAGCATTGCAAATGAACATACACAAGGGTTAAATAAAAATGCTGCAAAACTTACTAATCAAGCAGAAATCACTGACATTCCCTGATTGGTTCGAAGTGTAAGATTCTCGCTCATAAACTTTTTGAAGTAAATATCTCTGCACTGCTGCCAGGCTGTTCTGTGAGTTTGTATTCATGGGAGGCATCAACAGGACATTTCAGAATATATTTCTACTAAAAATATTCAAAAAAGCCTACATACTTTATCTTTAAATATGGTGATGTAATTGCAGTATAGCTCATCCTGTCAGTAAGTAGAGCTCCAGACCCTAGGACTGGTTAGTTCTCCCCACATATCAGTTAGGATCTGGTTTCCAGAACTACTGTATATGTGCTACCTTCATTAAATAAGGGTTGACTTCTACAGTACAATATATGCAAGTGTATCACTTGCAGGTCATCAGTTAGCTACTCTAAATTCTGCAGCTGTCGCCCCCTGGTCCAGACAGCATCCACTTCATCAAAATCAGCTGCTGGAAAGTCACACAAATTACCCACAGGAACTTACTACAGAGCTTGAAATAGCAATCAATTTCACTGCTATCACAGCTGATGTCATATGCGGTAAATGCTGCTGTGCATAGCTTATACTAATGACTGGGAGAGGGAGGTGAGGGCGGGAGCGAGATGGTCCTTAGAAGAAGTCCTTTATTGTGGTTGGTTAACTGATGAGTACCGGTGGAACGTGGCAACATAAATTTGCCCTTGGGATACAATACTAGGCTCTAAATACTAGATCACTTGCAAGAATGATATACATGCATTACTATAGATAATTGCATATGGATTTCTTTTGTAATGCATCAAAAAGGCCTTAGAGACCTTTTGTTCAAAGCACATTTAAAGAGATCATATTAACACTTAACATGCCTGTGTAGATGTCTAACAGTAGCTGTAAGTGATATCCTTTTTGTGCAACGTGCATCCCAAGAAAACTGTTCTTTTAATCTTTATCTCTCAAGATTGTGATTAAATAACACTGCAATCTCACATCATTAACGAGGTCTCTCGCTTTCAAAGCTCTTTACAAGTTTCTTGGCTGCAGCAGTTCTAACAGGATTCTTACTCAATGCTAGTTCAGACCCTGGATATGAAAAGAGGAAAACTAAAATGAATATCAGACTCACAAGATTTTTGGAAATGGGAAAAAGAAATCGGCTGTCAGGATGTTTGTGATTAGGCTTAAATGGGGAAAGGAACAATGTGCAACTCTGAGCCTGGCAAAGCAATGACCTGTCAACAAGCTAGGCTGCAGAGCACAACTACATCCTCCTCTGATCCTCCCTCACCCGCTCCTTTGTATCCTCTCAGTCTCAGGGGGGATGTATCCTCATCTCACAGGCCACTGCGTCACTCACTCGACACATGCTATTTTCAGGAGTGAAGAAAAGTTGCGAGTTTGTTCCTCCTTCTGATTTCCGCCTCTTTTCATCTTCACTCTCTCATCCCCCGTAGGCAATGCAGTGTTGGTGGACTTGTTGCAGATATACCATACTCTCACATCAACAGATCCAACATACATCTCCAGAGCATAAAAGAAAGCTCTCTGGAAGATACCTCAAAGCAATTTGTCTCTATAGCTGCTGAGCTGTTGTGAGCTGCTTGCTTGAAGTCAAGAGTTGGATTAAAGTGAGTGTATCGCCTGTGTTTAATGCAAAAGAGGGTTAAAGCAGCATGGAATTAATACACATTTGTGGCATTCTTAACCCTAATTGCTTTCTACACCAAATAGATATTTGGTTAATCCAGCAAAATGATTAGAATGAATTTCAGCTGCTCTCACTAGCTTTCTGGTCTTTTTTAATTTGTCAAAAAAAAATACAAAAAATTGTTGCTTTGAAACAAACACATAAACATTAACAGATGGTAGAACGTCATGTATAGGGAAAAAAGAGTACGGAGGAACTCTGGTAAAGGGCGGAAGATTTGTGTGTGTCTGCGCTTCTTCCTGGACTGATCTGTAACTAAAGTGGCAGGTCTGATCGTCTAAAGGTCATCCATGACATCAGGACTCGGCTGCTTCTGGTTTGATGTGTATTGGTACTGATAGCTGCACCACTGGTGAAACGTCTGTATCCTCTCTCACTGCCTCTGTCTTTCTCCTGTACTTTTATTCTTCGACTCACATGCTCATAAATGCAAATAAGGACAAATTCATGTAAGCAAGTCTCAGGTATTTCGTTTGTTTAAATTTTGTCCCATCAATTCACTCTCTTTAGTGCTGCACATGTCCCGCCGTGCAGGGGTGTTTGAGTGTTTGTGATTAAGGCTGTGTCTGTGCCATTCAGACTCCTTTGACCAGAACTAACTCAGGTCAAGTCAGATCAAAGTCTAAATAATATGCACATGTTTCTTGTGGCTGACATTTTAACTTTCTCCATTTGATCAATCACTTTATTCAACATGACTTGACATGACAGAGAAAGTTGCTACCACTTCCAGTATTATAGATTCTAAACTGGCCTTTATGTACCTTAATGGCAGAGAGAATTGGGTTTTATCTGGAACAGGATACAAAACACTTAACTGAACAAGAGCCACATCATACTAATAAGTTTTGTAAACAGAAATATCAATTTAATAGTTTTCTCACTTTTCGATTTTTTTTTGCAAGATGAGTTATTCTGAATACAGTTCACCACAACCCATTAAAACTTGGACACAGGCCCACAAAGAGAAGACACATAAAAGGTCTGCATGTGGATGCAAAATGAGCATGAAGGCACAAAACAAGCTACAATTAATCACAGAATAGCATGAATGATACTCACAGACTGACCATAAGCCCCAAATACTCAAAAAAAGAGAAAGACTGGACTATAGCTTTCCAATGGCAGGCAAGCCAGTTCGAGTCCTGGCTGGAACTGATGTCTAATTTCACTGATAGAGAGACTGTAGTCCATTCTTGATGCTGTGCTTAGCTATAGTGTTGCTGTGAAACTAGAGACCTATACAGATACATAATAATGTAGCTCTATGGTGGCTGTATAGGCCATATTAAAGCAAAGCGGCTATTAGAATATTCATAAGTTGTATCAACTCCAAACCAGCACCACCCTAGATAGACTAACTGATGATAAGACATGCGATAATGGCCACAAACTATAGTCTGGGGCTTTTGCTCCTGTGTTGGAAGTGTAGGTGGTCTTTTAGTTCCCAATGAATCATTGTCTCATATCATCCTTCTGAATGTTATTAAATACTAGATATTATATGACAACCTAAAATATCAGATTGTCTGAAGTATCAGAGCTAGTTAGTTTATCCCAAAATAAAGACAAGAGAAGAAAAACGAGAGGACACAGGCTCAGCACAAAGGGAACAAAATGTGCTACTTGTTGCTGTCACTGTTACAGTGACAGTAAGTTTTGTTGTCAGAAAGGATTTCACTTAGACAGAGACTGGCTAGTTATTTCCAAGCTAAGCTATTGTAAGTGTATACTAGCTCCAGCTTCATATTTAATAACACATTTTGCAAAGTCAAACTATTTATTTTGAATACTCATGTTCATCTTGTACATCTCTGGTCTTTTATTAAAATTCAGTAGAATATGTTTAGTGTTAGCAATGCTTGCTAGTAGTCATGTTAAGGACATGAACAGAAAGTCTCTCATGTGTTCACTGTTTATTCAAATGGCTCCAGGGCATTAAAAAGGGGCATGCAAACACAGGAAAATGCTGCTTTTTGTTCACCTAAAGTAAATGCATGCTTAGTCCCCCCGGTGGCCCAGTCTGTATGCACTACATTTGTTTTGTGGATTTCAACAAACAGCAGAACTCCTCAGTCAAATTAAGGTGAAAACCACAGTAGCATAGTCAAGGGTCTTCTGTTAATGTTAAGTAGCTTTTTTCCCACCAGGGTCCCCTGAAACTCAGAGCGCTCTAATTTGAGATTGCAGAAATAGGAATCGACCAGCCGGACTTCGCCATGGCAACAGTATTTATCAGGAATTACCTAGGTTGCTTGTTGCTCTAGTGGCTTCTTTACTAAACCTCAGAAGTTTTCAGCAGCAGAAAGATTTATTTCTTTAGTTTTGACCTCTTTAGCTGAGAATGATGAAATTTAGAGACACTTTGCTCAACCTTCATTAACTGACTTCTGGTGCCACCCATTTTTAAGAAAGTTGTGCACACCCCCCATACACATACACATGTACACAGTCTATCTCCCTTTCCCTCTCTGTCAGCTTGTGTCATGATGAAGGCTCTGTCACTCCATCCTTATTACCAGAAGAGAGGTCAGTACAAGTTCACCCTTACATCACTCAGACTGTGACAGTGGCAGCATTGTGGAACAGACGTATAGAGAGAGGCAAAAAGAGAAATGATTCTAGTTTATTGGGGGCTATATCCATCGAAGCAGCCCTAACTCCCACTGCCAGCCATTGTTGGCGTGAACAGAAGGAGTCAGTCAACCAGCTGAGTCCTGTCTATGTTTGCCTGCCATTTAGTGAGATGTGGAGGCGCTGAGGAAAAGAGAAACGAGAGCTGTACAGCACATATCACAGGAGGAAGCTTGGGCCTGAGTTCTTCTGTGTCCAGAATACCAAAAGCAAAGGAGAGAGAGAAAAAAAACACAAAAAAGAAAAGCAGCAGAGATCGTCGAAAGAAGGATCTCCCATATGCTTTCAGAGGAGACTATGTTCTATTTGTTGTTACCCAAACATCAGAGGGCATTGATTTCCAAGGAACTGGATACGGTGAGCCATTTTTTTTACACGTTACCTTTCTGAAGTGTTTGTTTGAGGAGTGGGTATTGAAATATTTCTTCTGCTGCACTATTTTCAGCACCCAAGGAGGGCATCCAGCTGCTGTTAAACACATGTAAGCTGCAAACCATGTTTTCCCTTCTTCCATTTTTTTTTTACATTCTCAATTTGATCAATCACTTCTTTATTCAACATGACCTCTATTTTGAGCTTGTATTTCACTCCTCTCTCCAGGACCTACCCTCTGTCCCTCTTTCCTTTTGACTTCTGTCCCCCTATACTAAATGACTTCACATCCCTGGTGCTCTTTTACACCCTGTAGGAGAAAGGTAGCTCCACTGAGATACCTGCGCTATGTTTCTTTGTATAATATTTCATATCTCCCCAGGTAACCACACTGTCTCCTCCTTTCTTTGCACTGTCCTCCTCTTCTTTTTCTCTTCTTTTGAAAGGTATGAGCCACAAAGAGAGTTATAGTGCAACACAGAGGTCCTCCGCTCGCCTGAAGAGAAATGCAGGATAGAGAAAGGCCAGACTTTGTTTTATTATTGACATAATCCTAAAAGCTTGTGCCTGTGAAGCCAGATCAATTTTCTGCACCTTATCCTATTATTAAAAGCTGGCCTGAGGGCTAAGGAGACCTGATCTTACATGGAGAAACAGAAGGAGAGGAAAACACTCAGCGAGATAGACGGAAACACACAAACACCAACTCAATCTTCAGGCAGCTCTAGCAGATAAAACATGTATCTAGTATGAATTTGATTTTCCAATATTGTCATTAATAGATGAGATGGTTGGGGCTGGGGTAGAGGTTTGTTGAGCGGGCAGGCCAACTGTAATACAGCTGGACAGGAGTGAAGATAGAGACAATCACAGTTTCTATGAAGAACACTTCATCACTGTCACGTTTGGACAGAATTCAATTTGCAGATGTCAAACTTTCGCTTCCCACCTCCCCAACCCCCACCCTCCGTCTCTGTGCCGCGTCTGGATCCTGAGAAAGACACAAACATTTGCACACACAAACGCTTGCTTAATATGTCCTCTACAGTAACATACCATATCAGGTTGACATAACTGGTGACATAACAGTCCAGGAAAGGAGCATAGATGTACTCCAAACCCTCTCCACTTCATACATCAGATCAGTGTGCTCTTGTGAACTTTAGAGACAGTATAGTATAGTGTGAGTGGTGTATGTCTCACATGGAATAGAGAATTGAACCTCCATGCCCTAAAACAGGAAAAAGAAAAAAACAACATGAAAGATGAAAACATGAAAAAAAAACATTTAAAACCATGGAAACATGTTTCTTAAAATTGCATGACACAATGGGTAATCAGTAATCAGAGGGATCTTTCACTAGAGGCTGTAGAATTTCAATGGGTTTAGCGTGCATTTTCTTAAAAACAAATAAAATAATTTATGATTTTCTTAATGGTTTGATTTAGTAGACTCTAGGAAATTACCAACCATGAAACAGACAAGTATAAAAGAAATCACCCATCCCGCCATTAACCTAAATGATGGAAAGTTTAATCAACCAACAGCAAATTGTAATGTGAAACCAGACAGGCATCAGCATCATTTAAAATTGTGTTGTGTAGCATGAGCCTTGTGTGATCAGTTAATAATACCTGCTGTCTGATGTGTATCGATGTTTGTAGATTATTTCAACAAACTGACAAGATTTTCGGTGCTTCATTGTTTGTGTTTGAAGCAATTATTTCACTCTACTGACAGTTTGATATAGATGTGCAAGTATGCTAAATGATGAGCTCATTTAAATGAGTGAAATAAGAGGTATGATACATTATCAATATTAAATTAGCATCTGTTATTAGTCTGGACGACCAATCATGTTTGAAATTGCAGCCCTCAAATGGGAGTGTGAACATTTTCTACATATGGAGTACAAATGAAACACTTACTGGAGCTGTGCAGGTGGGTGCAAGGGAATAAATAAAATTAATTCTATTTTTCTTAATTACCCACTACATGTTAAATAATTAAAAT
>OMLM01009164.1:105772-118029 GCA_900302695.1 Helostoma temminkii | reverse complement strand
AAATAATTAAAATGGGGGAAAAGGTTCTGTTTTATTTTATAGCAAGTATACCTTGTAATCAAAATGTAATAAAAAGCTTTATCACACATTTTTCAAGCAAGCAACCTCAGTTAAAGCTACAGAATGAATTTTCTGGATATTTTAGTAGAAATATATGCCAAAACTTGTTCTTTTAAGCATTTGGTGCTTGTTTGGAAAAACTTAACATGACGAGGTGCTGCATAAGGAGACAGCAGGGCAGTGATACTGGCTTTTAGGAAATTTATGAGTGAGGCTCCCTCTTCTAACCAATCAGAGAATTTAATGATTTATGTGTAAGTAGTATGCTTTGCAGCATTCTTATTTATTGTAATGTGATAATGATTAAACTGAGCTGTGCAGTGTTTAAGGGATCATAGCAGATGGTAGAAGAGCATAGTCAATCATGGACAGAGAGGGCTGGGATGAGCAAATGCTGGCACTAGATCAAGTTGCATAATACTGTAGCTTTAAGGTTTTCTGTCAGTGAAAACAAATGTAACACAGGGGTAGGAGGTGGTAGCATGGAGATGGACGAGGGTAGGCTGGACTGGACTACCCCACAAAACTTAACAATTAATATTTTTTAATAAATTATTTTTAAATAGAAATGACAACTATGCCAGCTGTCACGTAAACTGCAAAATTAAATACTAAGCACACATTCTCTTAAAATCAGGTGGGAGCAACAAGGTGAGTTCAAAAGAACAATACAAGAGTTCAAATTAAAATACAATTACTTATTAATACAACAAGCTTAGACATTAAAAAGCTGATGAAGTTAAAACATTGAGAACTTCCAGAAGAAAAAAAAAATTGTCAAAAACAGGTTTAAAAAAGTACAACACGATTTAAAAGATTTAAAACTCCATAAAAACCCAACAGCAGCCTCGGCATGTAGGATAGCCCACCATGTGACCATTGTTCAGTCCCCAAATGGTTCAAAAACCTCAACACATGGAAGGCACAAGTATCCATTCTTGGCCAAAGGCCAAGAGCTCACACAACACATTCACAAAGCCCTTTCAGTCAGGGAGCAAAACTCAGGGCAGAGTTCTCCTCTGCCCAGTCGACTCAGTCTCACTTTGTGCCCGGTGATGTTGGTCACATACACATTTGACTTCTTGGTAGTTTATAATGTGATGATATGACAGAATATAACACTTTTCTTAGTGTTTAACATCCACTTTGATTCCAAGATGGATCCTACATTGGATTCCATAGTCACATTCATAAGTCCAGGCATTTTATATTCATTTAAAAGCTATTTTATAGCTGTAGCTATAAATGTTATCATATGCATAAAACATAAATGTGTGTTAATTTCATGTGTGGTAGTTCTCCCTTTAATGTAAAACAAACAAACAAACAAACAAAAAACATTATAATGATCTTGCAAAATCCAGATTGGGTGTATATTAAAAGTAAGTTAGCCTTATTTCCTGTCATTACATTGATTTTAAAAAAAGTGGCAAGGCTGTCAGACTTTCCTGAGAAAAATCAAAACAAATAATTCATGATGGAGTAAATGTGAACTACAAAATATCTTGGCTTGTTTGAATTTTGCCACACTTGGGATTAAAGAGCAGACTGGATACGAAAACTCTGGGTTGTAATCCTCATGCAACAGTCAGCATTCCTCCTACCACCCTCAGTTTTGTCTTGGTTCTTGAGAAAGGTTCACATTGCTTTGTGCATGTTTATAATTCATTACATACAATGGATTATTTTTCTGTCTTCTAATTGACACAATAATGGCTGTCTGTGATGTATTTGACCACTTTCCTCCTTACTTTCAAATCAGCACACATAATAGGTGGTGATTACAGCAGCCAAGCCGCACCACCACAGCAAATATTTCCTCTAAAGAATGGGACTGTTTGAGCCCCTTTCAGACCAACACAAATGGAATCGATTAATAATTGCCTTTTCTTCTCCAACAATGATTAGTTATTTCATGTTGCCATTCGTGTACCATTTGATTTGTGTGACTAGTGAGACAAAGTTTATGTGCGTGTGTTTCCAGGGACTCAAGCCTGTGATTTGTTGTATTGGTACCTGGGAAATGTATTCTTAATTGCGTCGAAACCTTGTTACACCCGCAGACTGGCAGGTCACAAATAACTAGCCAGCTGCTCTGTGGCTGTGGGCACACAGGGAGAGAGGAATATAAAATGGATGGATGAGAGAATGTGAGAGTACGGAGGGGAGGAGTATTTCATCCCCTCATCAGTGAGGCTGCAGGTGTCCTGCTGTCAGGTCTGGATGGGCAGGGGTGTGATGTGAATGTCTGATCTACACCCCCAATCTTTGGAGGACAGTCCGCCTCCAAGGATTCTCTGGATTTAGACTTAGTGGCTTTAGAGCATTTTAGCATGGTGTGAAGTCTCTACAATGCAGTAAATTAGTGGAGCTCAATGGTACACCAAATATAACTAACTGTGAAACATTAGTTTTTGTATCTTATTGATGTCGCCTGCAAGCTTTAGCCATTAATGTTGTTGAGTCATTAATACATCTTGCATGTTCAGATGAGAAACTGCATCCTCTCACTTCCTTGGTCTGGTAGACCAAACACCACACGAGGGACACCCAGTTAAAATGTGCCATTGATTTCCAGCCTTATCCATGTCTTGGTGATTATGAACAAGAATGGAGTGTTAGCTTAAATGGAAATGACTGATGTTTATTGACTGCTAATAAGCTATTACCTCAACCTTGCTGCAAGCTAGAAGTCAATCCATGCTCATTTCACTTGTAAGGATATAGGAGGGGTGGCAGGGAGGGGCGGTAAGAACGATGGGAAGGTATGTGTGTATGGGAAGGGAGTAGGTTTGGAAGTATTAAGGAGACAGAGGGCAGAGTGAGATAAAAAGGAGAGAACATCCGTGTTTGTATTTCAATGTGCTGAGAGTAAGCTGCAGCTTAAAGCAATTTATATAGTTGTGAAAAATGTGCCAACCATTTAATGGCTGTGGAATTAGCTGGGAATGGAACAGCACCTATTTCAAGGGCAGGGCTGCTTGCAGATAAGCATCACCATTTACTGTAATATTGGTGCCAGAGGATAGAGTCCTGTTACAGAGGAGATTAATGAGGCCCGTGCGTGTGTTTGTGTGTGGATATTGTATTTATATCTTTCCTGGAAATGTTAAGGTTTCCAGGAGCAAAGAAATTAATATTTCCTCGTTTTTGACACAGTACACCACACACGAATTGATTGTTGCCACAGCTTTGAAAAAAACTCATAACATTGCCATCTAGTGGAAAGAGCTCTCCTGTGCACAGCACTCACGACTGAGCCAGCACTTTTGACCTGCCCCACTTTGGCTTATTTGCAGTGTTTGTTCCTGATCATAGAAATACTGAAACATGCATGCACTTAAACATACACACAGAGACACACACATTTTTTTTTTATTTGCCCTCCCTTTTTTATATAAAAAATGATAGATGACTGTACGGTTACTGTTGTATTGATTGCATGCTTTTATGGAATTACATCTTTGGAGCAGGTTGGGCTTTAGAGAGAAGACAAATAGGCCTGGCTAAATGAGAGTAAGCACAATCCACTGTGAGCTGGCTAGAAAAATTGGGCAATGGGGCACCTAAGGGCCCGGACCAGTTCTAGCACTCAGATAGACATCCATCCTTCCTCTCCCGCTGCATGTCATCGCTTTGGAAAAAAAAGATAGTGGTCCCCAAGTGGAGATTTTTGAAATGGAATCCACTCTACTTCTCCTCTACATGCTACACTCCCTGATACAGTAACACGCTGCAGAACTGAAAGCAACGGTTCAGCTTGATGGGTTTCTCCTATTGCCACAACAGTTAAATGGACCTGCTCTATTTCCTTTATTGATTATTATGAAAGCATTTCATTATACAGGAAGTTATATGGCCAACAAGCAATTATAAATTCAATACTGCAAATGTAAACTGAAATGTGTCTTCAAGGCACGTGTGAGAGGTGAAAAAGTCATTAAGCTCCATGCACAAGCTCTCCTAAACACACACACACACTTAGTGTAGAGAGAGTAGGAACATTTTTGGACATTAACTAATTCACTTACTTGGCTGGCTGTGCAGTGTTGGGGTAATTTGGTGATAGTGAGGCAGTCCATTATCAGAATCAGAAATATGGAAATGGTGCTTACTTAAGCTGTTTCACAAAGGGCTGCAAAACATGCACTGAACCCTCTACAACAGCAAAGAAGGTAAAGAGCAGCACCTTTCATTACATGTATCAAATACTTAAATGTGTCATTCTGAAAAGTTCACTGTGTGTTAGATATATTATTTTGTGGTTTTTCATGTGTCTAGTGACCAAAGGTCTGGACAGCTGAACATTAAACTTACTATATACTTTATGGTATAATATCAAATTCCAAAACTGTATAATATGCTGCTCCAAGCCTCTGGGAAGGCTTAACAATACAGTTTGGTGGGGATTTGCTCTCCTCTAGCCACAAGAGCATTAGTGAGGTCGGTTTCTGATGGGAGCGATAAGGCCTGACTCACTGTCAGTGTTGCAGTTTATCCCAAAGCTGTTGGATGGGGTTGAGGTCAGGGCTCTATGCAGTGCAGTGAAGTTCTTCCATACCAAAAAATTGCTGCTACTGACTTTATTGTAACAATGAAAGACGCCCCCTCCACACAAAGTAGAAATGCTAAGGTTCTGATTCATTTTGGTTATTTATGGTGAAGCAATGAACACACAAGCAGCCACTAGTTATGTCACAGGTTATGTTTTTGCTATGAGAAGCTCAAGTATACTACACCACTTAATCTTATTCAGAACTCATGTCCACAACAACATATTAGCTAAATATGCTGATGTTGGTCATAATAAACAGCTGGCACAAAGAAAGTATGTACAGACTGAATATTTCACCTGTTTGAGGTAAAATTCTCTAGTATTTCAGAAGAAAAAAGCACAAATTTAACTTTATTTTTGCAGTGTTTACCATTCAAAATCCATACAGGCAAAACTGATTATCATCTGATGATCATTTGACATGTGTCATCTTGAAACCCCTCAACTTTATCTTCTAACTTCTTAAGCGAGTTCAAACCTCCAGGTTCAGAAACCAATTGTTTAAAATATCTTAGTCGGGTATAGCATTGGACTTTCTCTCAATTGTTGCTGTAACTTATACCATAAAAACCTGCCCCACCCCAAACACATCTGCTGTCATATCTTCACAAATGACTTTCAACAGCTTTAGGCTTCATTTACTTGTGAATTATGTATGAGAAGGGTGAGGTTTGCTTCGTATTGATCTAACCAGAATATTAAATATTCTGTACAATCTCTCTCAGTGTTTTCTAAAATATGAAACCAGAAGGTGACACTGTTTGAATCACAAGATATCTTGCTTAAATCTACCATCAGTCAAATTTCCCCATGTCACCCATAAAGTATATTTGTGAAAGGAACAATTAGAACTGGTGGTCTGTCAGTGTCTTTTAGGACGAAACTACAGGTAATGACAATAATCCATCCCCCTTTTTGCTTCTTACAGCACCACATGTAATATTTGTTGTAGCTACTGAGGCTTCTGCCAGTGTAGAAATTGATATCTCTGCCTCTTATCCACTTCTTTCATGTGGCCAATTATCAACATGAAAGAGGTAAATACATCATTGAACAAATTTGACCCACAAATGCAACTCAAATTCCCCAGAGCTGTTTTCACCCAACCTTATTAAATGTTTTGGATTTGCTTTTATCATACTTTTAAGTAAATTTGGACAAAATCTACACCCACACTGACTTCATATGCTATAAACATGGACAAAACTGTCGATACCCTTCTGGTAAAGAAAGAAAAACTCCCAATGGTCACTGGAATAACGTGAAACTGACAAAAGTAACAATAAATAAAAGTTTCCTGAAAAATTAACTAATGAAAATCAGACACTGTTTCTCAATTGTGGTTCAACAGAAGCGTTTAAAATAAACTAACTAATGAAATTGGCCTGGACAAAAATGATCCCCTAGAAAAGATTGAAAATAATTTGACCATAGGGATATGTTAAAGTAAAGTGTGTCCTGTAACTATCTGTGACTTTAAACTTGTAATTAGTCACTCTGCCCATTTAGAGGGTGAAAAGTAGTCACTGTGCTAGTTGGTATCATGGTGTGTACCACACTCAAGATGGACCACAGAAAGCAAAGGAGAGAGTTTTGTCAGGAGATTAGAAAGGAAATTATAAACAAACATGTTAAAGGTACAGTCTATAAGACCATCTCAAAGCAGCTTGGTGTTCCTGTGACAGTTTTTCTAAAGTTTCATGTTCATGGGACTGTAGCCAACCTCCCCGCACATGGCCACAAGAGGAAAATTGATAACAAATTCAAGAGACAATGCGAATGGTAATCACAAAGCCCAGAACAACTTCCAAATAGATTAAAGGTGAACTCCAAGGTCAAGGTACATCAGTGTCAGATTGCACCAGATTGCATAACAGAGCAAAACAGGAATTTGCCAAAATGCACACTGACAAGCCACAAAGCTTCTGGGAGAATGCCCTTTGGACAGATGAGACAAAACTTTTTGGCAAGTCACATCAGCTCTATGTTCAAAGACGCAAAAATGACGTTTACGGAGAAAAAGAATCTACTGTGAAACATGGGCTGCTTTGCTGCATCTGGTGCAGGGTGTCTCGAATCTATGCAGGGTACAATGAAATCTCAAGACTATCAAGGCATTCTGGAGTGAACTTAGTCTCAGTTGCAGGTCATGGGTCCAACAGACGAATGTGCAAATTATTATTTTAAGAGGTGTTTTTAATGTTTTGGCCTCCATATTTACATCAATGAGGACTCCAAAACATTAGCGACACCTCTTAATATAAAACACTTCAGTATGACTCCAATGCCTACAATGACTTTAATAATGCACATGTAGTAGAATTATCACATTTCTGACAGTTTTAACTTTTTCATTTTGTATTTTTGATTACCCTGTCTTGCACAGTTGTATCTCTTCTTCTTCTTTTTATTATTATTATTATTATTATATTAATAATAATTAGTTTCTAATATTGTTGTATTTGTTACATGGTAACAGAGATGTGGAGAAAGGTCTGTAACTTGACCCATGAGGGGTCTGTGTCCAGCCACAAGTTAATGTATGCTTAAACAGAGGCACTAAACAGTCAGTATTACTCAAATTTCTCCATTTATTGTGGCATGCATTTTGTACAGAATCTGTGAAGTACGCTTGGTGACTGCGAATGTTTGCTTCTTACTTGATATATCTGCAGCCTTGGACAGAGTGAACCAACAGATCTTGCTTTCTGCACTCTCAGGTGCACATTCTAACTCTCGCAGCCTCTCTACCGGTGTACCACAGGGTTAAGTTCTTGGTCCTCTTCTTTTTTCAATTTATACTTCTCTACTTCTCTGGGTTCTATCATCCACTCACATGGCTTTTCCTATCATTGCTATGCCAACGACACACAGCTTTTTCTGTCCTTTCGACAAGATGACTCAACGGTCTTATTAATGCATTATTGCCTGTCTTTCTGACATCTTCAGTTAGATTAGGGAAAGACATGAACCTCTCTAAGCCCGAAGTCCTAGTATTTCCAGCTAGGCCTTTAATACAACAAAACATCAGCATCAATATTGTATCTTCAGTGATTGTCCCCACTAAGTCTGCCAAAAGTCTGGAGGTCATCATTAATGACCAGCTAAATCTTACAGACCACACCTCCTCTGTCTCTAGGGCATGCAGATTTGCCCTATACAGCATCAGGAATATCAGATCCTACCTTTCTGAATATGCAACCCAACTGATTGTGCAGGCTCTGGTCATATCCCGTCTTGATTGCTGCAATGCCCTGTTGACAGTGCTACCGGCATGCGCAATCAGACCCTTCCACATGATCCAAAACACAACAGCACTGGCTTCCTGTAGCTGCCTGCATTAGGTTCAGAGCCCTGACTCAGAGTGGTCAACTCAACTGCACCTGTCTACCTTAACTCACTCATTTAGGCCTATAATCCCTCCTGCCCATTGTGCTCTGCCAACAAACAGTATCTGGGGGTCCCATCACAATGGTGGAATGAGCTATTGAACCCTACGTGGTGAGCAGCCTCACTCCCAATATTCAAAAAGCTGAAATCAAAACTTTTCTATGCAGTTAAATAGATTACAAAAAGAAAAAAAAACTTTTTTGCACTTACATGTGATGAAGTGGACACACAGATAGCACTTTGCTTTAATATTTGTCTGCTTGACTTAAATTTTTGCTTGCCTTGTACCTCACTTGTAAGTCGTTTAGGATAAAAGCATCTGCCATATGTAAATGTAAATGCTTCTTCTTTCATTCATGACAAGGCACTACAATTATTTTAGTTTTTAGTTATTTTTTGTTTTGTTTAAAACCACCATTTTAACTTTTTTTTCCAGAATAAAGAACCCCAAAATACATTGCTGTGTCCTGGGCTGGTTCTTTTCCGCCAGGCTACACAAAGAAGGAAGTAAAGATTTGTGCTGTGTTCTTAGCGCTTCAATCCCCTCGAGTGATCCTGGTGCGCGAGAGCACAGAGAAAAGGCAGAGATGTTTCTGCTGCAATTTCTCTGCCTGATTTGTAACAGGCCGATAAGCATGGCAAGCATCCCTGCAGGACAACTGACCAATGGTAGTTCACTTCTCAAGCTGAGAAGGACAGGGAGAAAAACATGTGCCGTATCATGCACACAGCATTTCACATCCCTCAAAGTCTCTGATTGTCATACATGAACTGCCTCGAAGGACATTAATTTTTCACATGCACCATGCCAGTTTTATTGGGTTTTTATTCATTACATTTGATATTTTTCCATATGAAAGCCTGTTGGGTGGCATGTCTGCAAGCAACATGAGGTTATCACATGCATTATATAATTTGGGCTTGAATGGAAGAAAATCTAAACAAACAAACAAACACAAAAAAAGGGTTTAAGCTAAACAAAACAAAGAAAAATGATAGCTTGTGGATTCTTTTTGTCCAGTGTAATAATGCATCATCATTTCATTGGTGGTATATAATGAAAATAGATTTAAATGCAACTACTGAACAGCAAAACACAATGCATGACTGCTGTGTTTAAAATTGTGCACTGGCTAAAGCCCCGTTGGTCTGGACATAATTATATTTACCAGTAATCATTGCAAATCCCCACAGGCCACCGCTGGTAAGAATATCTACTGGATAATAATGTTTATATTCCATTTGCTTAACTTTACTTAAATAACATCCGTGATACCCTGCCTGGCACAGTGTATGGGAGCAAAGCTACAAGAATGATTTGAAAGGTTGGTCCTTTATCAGATATATCACCAGGAGCAAATTAAACCACGTGGAGTCAAATAGCCTCAATAAGAGGTCTGAAACGACTCGGCACAATATTCTCCTTACACCCGGAATCTATAAATGGCCCATTTAGCATCTGCGACCCCAATGCCTGTTACTGAAGAAGAGTTATGGCCTTTCAAAAGGAAACTATCATAGATTTTAGTGAAGTAAGAAAATGTCCCCAGGTACCGCTAGAGCAAATGAAATTATGCATGACCTTCTCATTATTGGGCTTAAAAAGTGATCTATGGACTGAGAACAATAAAGAGCCAGATGTCATAGAAACACATGAACAAGGAAGATGAAGGAAGAAGGAAAAACAATCTATAAAGCTATGTATTGAGTAGAACATGAATGCATGGAAGTAGGAGAGTTTTCCTTCTCTCTTTTTGTCATTCACACACACATACTCACATAGCATGTCTATCTCTCATTGATATTCATTGACCCTGGGATGGAGAAATGGGCGTCATAGTTTTCATTTAATCAGACTCTTATGGGCATCAGCTGTATGCTTGTGTGTGTTAGGTGTGTGTGTGAGTGTGTGCATGACCATGGTAGACATGAGCTGTCAGCACATATTAATGCAGACCTGTCAAGGTGGAGGAATAAAGAGTGTACAGAACCTGAAGCCGGGTTAAGTAATTGGAGTCTTGTTCAATAAAAACTTGGCTGAGAGTGTATATATGTGTCTTGTGTGGCTATTTAAGCTTGGGTATAATCAGTTTTGTGTGTTTCACAGTAAGCAATGCCAATATGAACTTGAATTTAATGCAAAGATGTGAGTGTATACACCAGCGCTTTTCAAATTGTGAGCTTCACCTTCCCAAAGGGATCCATATGAGTTGCAAGAGCCCAGTGGAGGGAGAGCTGTGAGGTGAAGATCGTGCTTTAAGTGCATGCCAGTGTTTGTGAACAGGAAGTTAGTTATTGTAGTTTACCCACTGATCTGGCTTCCTTATCAGGTCTACAGTTGGTGTTGCAGTTGCAACAATTTGCATTAAAACCTGCATTGAGACATCTGAGACACAGACATAATACATATAGTTTTAGATTACCATTTTCCAAGGATATCATTATTTCCAATCCCCATCATCCAGAAATCCACTTAGACAAAGTACAATAATGACAAACTGTATTAACATTAACCATTTGCATTTTTTGTGTGTGTTGGGACACAGAGCCAGACTAAAAAGAAAAAAAAAACAGTCTGCTTCACACTATAACAAATATTATTTGTATATGCTATTTGGCCCTTTTCACTTGCAGCATCTATTCCCTGGAGCTAGATAGGGAGTCTCCCAAGTGCCACAGTAGCAAATAGTGAACAAAGCAGACAAGCCAAGTATCACTAAGGCACACTCCTGTGGGCCCCACTGAAGCATAAATCTCTCTCTCTCTCTCTCTCTCTCTCTTTCACTCTCTCTCTCTCTCTCACACACACACACACACAAGCAGTTTGGGAGTTTTAAAAATAATGCATTGAAAAGACAAAAAAATCAAATGCATATGTCTCTTAATATTTACTTGATCTTCAGTCCAGTAGCTGCAGTTAAATCCTCCATTGATCACTCTTCTGCTTCATCCTCATTAGTGTCAAGCAGAAAACAGAGCACTGAGTTCTTCCAGTGGCCCCTCTGAGTCTCCACACTGCTACACCAGCTGGAAGTTGTACTCCCTCCAGCATGTCCTGGTTTTGCCCAGGAGGATGCCTCCCAAAACAACTGTCTCAGGAGGAGTCTTTACCAAGTCCCTGATCCACCTCACCTGCTCCTATTAGTGTGCAGGAGTTGCAGTGCGATGCGGCCCTGAGGCCTACTGAGATTCTGAGAAAGTGTCACACAGGGTGTGACCAAACACAATGTGAAAAAATTCAACTCAACTCAATTTACTGTTGCTATGTGTGTCTAGGATCTTATTCTTTCAGTTACTGTCCAAAACTTGTGATCACAGGTAAAGGTTAGAACAAAGAAAATTGCCGTGCCCCCACTTGTGTAATCCAATACAGCAGCTGCAGCACTGTAGCCCTTGCACCAAAATGACAGTCAATTTCATCATCTGTTTCAAGTAGAAAATCACGGTGTCACATATCAAGGTACAGGGCAGGTTCTGTGAAGTTAGTTGAGATCAAGGGGGTTCGTGGCCTTTATTTCACATGTATATAGGATTCAGTGATGTCACACACCGTGACGTTACATTTGGAGTGGGGAAAATAATTCACACAAGGAAATAATATGGAAGCAATTGATGAGGAATATTGACAAAATGCAACAAAAACTAGTTGTAGACACTGAATATACGTGAGTTATAAGTGAGTCACACCAGTTTCATAATAATATATTAGAAAGCAAAGGTAGTCAGGGTCAAATATGTTTCTATTATGACTTCACCTCAAAATTCACACAATTTTAGCTGTTGCCTATAAAATCTGTAAAAATGCTTGCCAAAACTATCTCACTACAAGGTCCAAAGGTTTTAATCTTCCATAGCAAATGGAGTTTGCCCAGCTGTGATGGGATTGTAGCAGTTCAAACGTCCAAGTTGCCCTAGAAATTAAGATTGAAAGTTAATTCTTGATCTCAGAAACAGTAGTTGACCAAAACAGTTTCTTGTGAGGCTGGAAATTCCACGGCTGGTGGGCAGCGATAATTGTTTTGCCAGCTACTCTTTCTAAGGTGGAGAATGGATTTTAAACCTACTGCAGCAAAGGTAGCTGAATCACAGGTATCATGTTTGGCTCAACAATTGTGTCATCTTAAAAGAGTGAGTCACTGGATTTCTGTCAGAAAAAACACAACAGTGCCAAACACTGAAGTGATTTTAATAAGCCTGACATTACTAGCACAACAATATCTGCAATACACACATATGCTGCATATGCATAATC
>OMLM01009164.1:74502-105752 GCA_900302695.1 Helostoma temminkii | reverse complement strand
TGGAAATTAATCCATATCTCTCACAAAACTGAAATTTGTAACTATATTTATTTTACTAAACACACACACACACACACACACACACAACTTGTTGGAATATCATAATGGAAAAGCATACAATTAAGGCTAGCTGGATTTCACTTAGCTGCCTCATCTTCAGGACCCAGGTACAAACTGACTCACTGTCACACCATCACTCTAGTTGAACACAACACTGTTAATGTTATTAGTACTGCCTGTTTGTCCCTTTCTTACTTTGACAAATGATAATGTGAAAAGCACCATATGATATAAAGCTCAGTGTAATACTAAGTAAACCTTTCAGGTAGATTTTAAATTACTTTTTTTTTATTTAGTTCAGACAGAAAACAATAACGATAAAAACAAACAATCTGAGAACATAGTAAGTAGAAGTATAATAAGATGGCAAATTTGATGTGTATGCTAATCCCATTGTTTGTCAGTGTGTGTCTTTTATAATAACTTCACTTTATACTGCATCTACATTGTCTGCAGGCAGTGCAGCACAGGTTTTTGGCTACAGAGCAGCGCTCAGTCTCTATTACTGGAAGAGCGGGAGTGTCTGAGTAGAGCCAGGGAAGCTCAAGGTAGCATCATAGATTTGACCAGTCAGTCGTGGAGAGCACTAAGTCCTTCATTTACTCACTGCCAACCTCACACCAATGCCCTCATGCGCACACAAACACACACACACACCAAACGCACAACTCCATGAACTAAACATGGACATGCAAGCACACAGACTCTTTACGTAGGTAGTATGTCTGCTCATTTTCTTCCCATCTCTTTCTGTCACAAATGCACACACATACTCTTTGCTTCCCAGCTCACTCACTCCACGTCTTCACACACACTATTTTAGCAGCCTTGAAAAGCTAAATGGTGTGAAGTTGAGTGCTGGTCCATCTGTCTCCTGGGTGTTTGGAAAGGATGAGAAAGAGAGTGAGTGGTGGGAGGAACAAGGGGGGTAGAAAGATTGGAAGAAGAAAAAGGCAAGGAGGGATTGGGGTCAGGTCCATTAATATGAATCACCAGCAGAACCCCACAGCGGATCCATCTGTGGTTGAACACTGCCCAGAAACAATTCACAGCCTAGACAACAGGACATTAATAGGTGAATGGGGGTAAAAAATACTTATGTCATGCATGGATTCCTGACAGTTTCTGCACATAGTTCAAGGTTTCAGTGGTATTACTGTCTTTTCTCCTTCACCAAATTGCAGGTAGTAGCCAGTGTAAAAAATGATCAAATGTTACTGCTCCGTCTTTATGGAAGAAGAACTAAAACTGCAGCATGAAAAATCATTAAACTTGCTAGTTCGAAGGTGAAATGATTCCTTGGTACCTTCTGAATGTGGCTTGCTGGGAGAAGGTTCAGTCTTATACTCAGAATGGATTCTTGAGGAGACACTTTATGGTGTAAATGTATTCGGCGCAACGTGGCAGGAGAAGAGCCAGAGTTTTACTAAATCAATATTCTCCTTTCATGGGTACTTTAAACAGTAAATGCCCCTCTTTGAGGAACTGCCACAGATCCAGGGGCCAGTGTGTGTCACACATACACACCACCTGCACATAAACAGGCTGAATGTCAGTTTGGTTCTTGAATAATACAGGACTTCTATGGATATTATACATGGCAGAGTAGTAGATATACTGTAAATTATGAAAAGGGGATTTATAATGTATATTTTTTACTCTGTGACTAAACTGCATGATGGGAGAGAATAGTGCAAATAGTGAAAAATGCCTGTGAAGAAATATATGGGAGGCCACGGCATAAAGAGAGACACTTTAAATTCAGTCCAGCTATGGGGCTACAAAGCATTTTGTTTATTCAGCACAAGCCCATGGGAAACAGAAAAGGAAGAAAAAAAAGCATAAGCCATTGAAATGTGAACTAACAACTTCATTATGGTCTGCTCAGCGGACAGAGCCTACAATCACCAGGGAGCCCCTAAAGAAGCCTACAAGAACAATACCCTACTATGCCATTTGTGCATACATTGTGTTTACTCGCACCGATTTAAAACATTGCTACTGCATCATGTACAGGCAGAAAATGTATTAAAAAAAATCTAATTTAACAAATACAGAAGTTAATGCACGGGCACTTTTTCCTTGTCCTGCATTGTTATGCTCCTACAGTGCTACTGTTGTTATACTGTAACTTAACCCTTAAACCGCACTAAAGGATAGGTTCACATTTCCTACATGTATATGAAGCTAATATGAGGCTCAGTTGTATGAGCTAATGAAATCATGTTATTTTCCCGTTGGGAAGGACTCTGTTAATGGCCAGTGTGAACTGCAGAAATACAAGATTTCATTTTTACATGGTGCTACCAGACCATTTCAGATGCGCAGGGAAGTTTATGACTTGCTACTGTCTTGACAAACAGTACAGACAGGATATAACTCTGTCTTGTTGGATCTTTCAGATATGTCCAACTATTAGAAAACTTTCTCTTAAGTTCACTTGTATTCCTTTGTGCTCTGGAGGGTCTCTATGCGAAGGTGAAGTGCCTGGTCCAGATCATAGTGGCAGCACTGTTCCAACCACTTCATCAGAGGCAACAAACTGACTGAAATGTCATTAGTTCCCACATTAATGATGATCTTTTTTAACGCCCAGATGGTTCAGCATCATTTTCTGGGCTGAGTCACAAACTATGATGCTTGGCACATTTATAAGTTTGCTCTTAACATCCCTAATTAATGAGTCTCTAAAAACAAGCTCTAGTGATGCCATTGGTCCTGCCAGTATTAGGCCTGTGTCTGGCATTAAAGTCAGTGTGCTCCACTAAATATTCTGTGGCCTTGCACTGAGGTTAAGCCAGGAGCATGTGTGGGATGTTTGCGATGGCTGCAACTGAGCAAATTGGCATCAGTGCATGGTGTAGACCTACAAAGAGTAACATCCAAAACTTCAGCATGAGGTTC
Organism: Helostoma temminkii; assembly: GCA_900302695.1. Taxonomy (NCBI): domain Eukaryota; kingdom Metazoa; phylum Chordata; class Actinopteri; order Anabantiformes; family Helostomatidae; genus Helostoma; species Helostoma temminkii. The sequence continues at coordinate 102,788 of OMLM01009164.1, read as the reverse complement.
AGTGTGAAGTTTAGTAGGTCTGGCTTCATTTTCAGCACCGGATAAAATAATCATCCTCTTGATGTAATACACTGGCATTAAAAGGGATTCAACTAGTAAGACTTTGCCACAAGAATATAGTTCTTGCGCAGTCTCTGATTATGGTGTAACTGAGGCTAAAGCAGATCCTGTGTTCTACCTGAAAGCACCTGAGAAGTATGGTGTGAAAACACACTTAATAAAAATAGGACTGACTTCATCTGCATCATCACCTTGTTGGCACAGCAAAGTCTTTGTTTGCAAATGTGTTAACACTTTCCTTTGGTTTCACACATTTTTTTACATCCTTTATGGATTAACTGTGTCAAACACACACACACACACACACACACGTATATATATATATATATATATGTTATGTGTATATATAAATATATATACATAACATGTCAACCTAATTGTTCCTGTTCGCAAACATGGATAAAGAGGCCATGGCAGAGAGGCTTGAGGAACGGGAGGTTGCATGTGTGGTGGAAGTTGCAGGATTTATATTGTTTTTTTTGACAGTATAAGGAGAAAAGTAAATTGGATTTACAGTAAAATAAAATACAGTAAAAGTTATTGCAGAGTTTTTCTGGTTTGGTGTGAAATTCATAATCTTTTCATTGATAAAAGAATATAGTATGGTATAAAGCATAAGCAGTATAAATGGTGTGCTATATTGAATGTCCAGATATGTCTAGTCTAGATGCTTACTGAAGGTCCTGTATGTCAAGAACACTTCCTGGTCATAGAAAAATCTGCACACAAGAATAGAGTGAACCTCTTTCCTAGAAAATGTTGGTCAGCAGGTGCAGAGTGCCGGAGGATTTGTTATTTCCAGTAAAATCACCTTGGGAGAAAATAATGCAGTTCATGCTGATATGCTTACTTGCCTTTTTGCCTAAGCCTATGTACAGTTTCAACAAATGGCACCGGCTTATGGTACACACAAGGCTGGTTTGTGAGGTTTTTGGAGGGATGCATGTGGTCAGTCACCTGGGATAGTTAAGCTAACATTAGCTGTTGATGGTCAGTAAATTTTGGTCAGTAGATAGTCAGTAAAATGTTTTATATTTAATACAAAAGGACTTTTGACCATTAATGTGTATCCAGGCCAAGCTGAGTCTAGATCTCCCTCAATCCAGAGTGAGTGAAAACATTACTGGGTGTATTTAGGGAAGCTGTCAAAGCTGTCCCTTCCAGACTCTGTTCAATTCCACCTCTAGCCCCCAAGGGGTGGTATCTGGGAATTAGAGCTGTCTCATTCTCTCGCACCCACCCACTTGCACATAAATTCACACACATAAACACCCCTGCTGGCCATGACCCATCTGGTGTCTTTCTACTTCTGTGGTTTCCCATGCCTGATAAGTAAGCCAGCTCTGGTTAGCTGACAAATACACATTTAATTACCCGGTAGCATCCTACCTACCCACACACCCAGACAGGCAGACAGACAAACAGACACTCTCTGTCTCTTGGTGTTTCACCTTGCTTTCTGGCCTTTCCACCATCTCATCACCTGTCTTGCTCTGACATTCTTATGTAAGTGTCCTAAGGCAAGAGAAATCTCACTGTGTTTGCACACACAGTATGTGCGCACGCATGAATACACACAGACACATGCACTTTAGCAAGGGCTTGTTCAGAACTAGTTTCTTTTTGGCGGAAGGGTGGAGGGGTCAGCCTGTGAAATGGCCTGTCCATCCACTGTAGCTTGTTAAAGTCTCGAGGGAATAGATTGACTGTGACATGTCTAGTCTACCTGTCCATGTGGAGATGGTTACATAATCAGTCAGTTTGAAGGTCTGGAGATTGGCTGATGGGTCAGCTCAGAGGGTGTAGAAGATGCATGTGAGGACATGCATAGGTCTGAAAATGTAGCATGAGAGCAGAGATAAAAAGGGGAAAGCAAAGTCTAACAGAGTTGAAGGGCAAGATAGATTTTATACAAGTAAAGAAATACTGCATACATGACGAGGCTGTGATATACAACGTTTAATAAAGTTTGTAACTGCCCCCAAAACAATCAACACATACGTCTTTACCTTTTGGCAATGTCTAGCAGCTGCAGTGAGAATGACATAACCATCAACTCTTTATAACCTCAAATTTTGCCAGGAGGTGGTTGAGTTGGCTGGGAGGATGGGTGGCACAACAAACGCATGACTTTCACGAACGAGACTGCAGTTTTATTCCAGCATAAGACAACTTTCCAATTATGTTACTAGTCACGTGACGTCTGTGTGACAAACATCTTGTTTGTCACATGATAAATGTTGTGTTAAGTTAAGGAAGTCGTAATTTTTAAAGCTAAAAAGCAATATTTAAACTGCACACAATATTCAAACTACACCTAACCTTTTTCTATTTATTAACTTAACCTAACACTGACATCTTTATGCCTAATCCCAACCAAATCTCTTTCTGTGCACAGCTGTTTTCCTGTGTTTTTGACGGTTTGGTGCAAAAATAAGCGTTGCGCCAGCTACCATGTTGGTGCCAATGTACGTGACAACACCGCCATTTTGGGTCTGGACATTAAGAGGATCAAGGCATTTTAAGGCTTGCTCCATATGTGAGGGCACTCTTACAAGAAACTGCCACACTAGTTGTATGTGAGAGTTTGGACAAACGACCTACACAGCAAAAATCAAAGCCTTGAAATTTCAGAGTCACTGAGTCGATTTCAAGTCTCAGAGAGTGATTTTAACACTTTCAGAGTAAAGTTTTGTTCAGAGCCTTGATGGGTGACAGCCTATTAAGGCAACACTGCTTAGTTAAATTTAACATGTTTGCTAAAAAAATACAGATTGTGTTTCACAGGAACAATAGGAAAGGTACACAACATACCAACATTTTAACTCTTAGTTTTAATCCAAACGCCTGTAACCAGTAAACATTCAGTGTATTTGTCATCTGTTGTGGTGTTACAATTTTACACTATAAGAGTTAAAAGTAAACCTGAAATAACGCTTAAATAACTTTTCCAGTGGTTCCCATATAAACACTGGCTAAATGTTAATTTTAACTGAGTGTTAGAATTTTTATTGTCATGTTTGCAATGTACTGGTGATTAAGGTTGGAAGATGTGTTGTGCTTGACACATGGAGCTGACACATAGAATTGTTAGTTTTCTTTTACCTCCATTCTTCCTCTGCCAGAATATATTTACACTAAATGATTTGTCTGTCTTATTTTTTCTCACACTGAACGTGCCATAAACACATAAACACAAAAAGACATTTTCTGAGAAAACATTGGTGTAGTTTAGAGCTTTACCATGTTAGAACATCCTAAGCCCAGAGCATGATTCCTATGGACCTCTATGGACCTCTATGGTACTATGGACCTCAGTATTTGTGGTTCTGCAAAAACTTGGAAACAGAGGAAATTGTAACACCTGTAAAACATGGTTTCCGCACATTTTTACACATGGTATGGTAGCAACCACATAATTAACATAGCTGATTGTATTCGAGAGAGCAAACATTGGCTTAATAGCACAAAATGTAGCTGTGACAGAGGAGGATATTATTAAATCCACGCAGTAATTGTTAAAATAATTCAGCCTGGGCCAAAGTGGTAGACTGGCCAACCAACAAACCATCATTGTCAACACTAGAAAATGAATGAGCTTAATTTGCAAGTCAATAACATAATTTGTCATTGTTTTCAACTTTTGATACATGCATGCATATATTGTTCAGAGTTGTGTAGTATATTTAGTGCGCATATGGCTTTTACCTATTAAAAATGTAACACAGTGTTTACTAACATTGCAGAGCGATTTACTCTGTGACAGCACTATGATTGTTTGCAGCAGTAAATCAAAGGTGTCATTCCAGTGATGGAGGCCTAGTAGTGCTAATAGCTTGGCAACGCCCCTGCCTGAGGCCACATGTTTCATTTGGAGCCTGATGACCTGGATAAATCAGTTTAGTCCAGCTTGAGGCAGCTGTGAAATGCGTAAGTGTTTTCAGAAAGGTGTTAAAATGGTGTGGTGAGGCCTCTGGTTACATTCAGTACTAATGTGAACACCCCTGCTCAGACATTTAAATAGCATCATTTCAGGTGGCTAAATGATTGTGCAATGTTTTTTGTCATTGGCCACCTGTTATATTGTAAATAACTCATGAAATCATACCCACCACTAGATAACTGCAACCATTTACAAACACAAGCCTCAAAACACACCTTGCTACATTTTTAAATGATGAAACATTTATTCACAACAGATTTGCAGCTCAATATGTTACAACAACAACACACAACATATTAAGTATATTGAGAAGCATCTTTTCTCTTCGGTGAAACAAAGACGATTCTGCTGATTCTATCATAGACAAAACCAATGACTTTCAAGTCACATTTTAGCAAACAATGATGAAAAAAACAGGACAAAATGAGAAACCATCTTTGTTAAACCCATTATAAACTCAAAGTAGTCTGACAATGATAGCATGCAATTCTGTAATTCTGATTCTAAAACATGCTTGAAGGGAGGGAAGTGGAGAAGCAGAATATAAGCAAAACTGATTTAAAGACAGAGAAGAATGGATTAATGGCTGGATATAAACAAAGAATAAAAAAAAATAGTAAAATATATTAGTAAGCAGAGACAGGCCGATACTAATACAGAAATTTGTGTGTGAAGGCAGCCGACTGTGGAGGATCTGCATGTCAAGTATATCTTAAGCAGACAGGAAGACGTATCAGTCACAGCTAGTCTGGCTCTGTCAAGGGGCGTGTCAGAATTGCATCTCTTCTCAGAAAACTCATCTTTCAGTCAGCGTTAGGGCGGAGCAGGGGCCAACATGTCCACCAGGGGATGGAAACATCTGTCACACGTAAAAACGATGGAAAACATCCGTCCATTTTTTCTGAACCGTTTAGTCCCCGCAGGGGTCGCAGGTGTGCTGGAGCCTATCCCAGCTGTCATACTGGCAAGAGGCGGGGTACACCCTAGACAGGTCACCTAACTGCATGTCTTTGGACTGTGGGAGGAAGTCAGAGTGCCCAGAGAGAACCCACACAAACATGGGGAGAACATGCAAACCCCACACAGAAAGACCCTGGCCGACCCTGGGAATCAAACCCAGGACCTTCTTGCTGTGAGGCGACAGTGTTAACCACTGCCGCCCTTATGTGAAAACATAAACAACCAAATGTCTATACTATATGTAAAAATTACAGCAATCTATTTCTGACAGGATAATATATCTGTTCGGTTTAATTTCAACATTACCATTCTTATTCATACTAAAACCTGTGTCCACCCTCATACAAATCCTGCAATGGATCATTAAACACATCAGCACTTTTAGTAACCAGCCACAGCTGTGATTTTTCATATAATCAGTGGTGCATAATGATGCTTCCAGCCTTGAAGACAGACAAGCCATACACTCGCTCGCACACACAAACCGTAAAGGACAACTTAGCTCAGGTAGTGCAAAGCAGTCTTGGCAGCCAGCCTTGGCATATTCGCAGTCTTTTACTACCAACACAGTGAAATGCAGGGATGACTCTCGCAGTGTGCTGGCAAAGCACAGTGTCCTTGGGTAAACCTAAGTACAAACCGTGTGCAGGAAGAGATGATATTCCATGTCTAGATTATGAAGCCTCACCAGCTGGTTTATGGCTCCGTTAATTTGAAGTTGGCAAGATGACAACTAAAAGTGTCACTCAGGAGAAAGACTAATGGATAAAGTAAAAAAAAAAAAGTGAAAGAATCAACAAAAGCTAGATAGAAAACTTTGACATAGAGCAACAGACGCTGAATATTGTGCTCATTTATTCAGGGCCTGCTGTGTTAATGGCTATGGAAATCTGCTGGTCTCACAGAGTGGCAGAAACCAGCACTGGCAGGCCTCAACAATGTGCCCTAATTGGAATAAGCCTGAACAACAAGCCTATAGCGTGGCCTCATAAATTACAGCTCCTACACCACCCAATCCATCCCTGTTCTCTTTTCACACAGTCCCTCCTCTCCATATTGTGGGTTCTGATTTTCTGCCTTTCACAGTAATTTTTCCCCAATTTTTCCTGCTTAGTCATTTTTGTCTTTTTCTCTCTGTCTTCCACTCTCAGAGAGGACCATCCTGCGCTATTCCTTCCCTTCATCCCTCCCTCTCCTTCCTATTTGAACTTAGCCTTACCAGGGTTGTAAAGAGCGCTGTGCAGATTGAACAGTAAATTAAATTAATGTAGGCCATTTCTCAATCATTTTTCATCCCCCTAAAATGATTAAGGCTGACGTAAGAAGTTCATTAAAACAGAAAACATTAGGCTCATTAAAAAGCCATTAAAACTATCGCAGAGAGGTGATTTATGCCTGAGTATGACTGGGGGAGGAAATGATTGGACGGGGGGAAGTGAGTCCGAATGGGAGAAAATGGGAGACTCAGGAGGTTGATGGTGGGGAGTCAGCTTTTTAAAAAGGAGGCCACAAATAGTAAACTCGGGGAAATTAGATAGGAATGGAAGCAAAAGGAAACAGTGGGTGGCAAAAATTAGAGTTTTTTCAGTGCCAGGACTCTTCCTTTCCACTGCACCTGAACCAGAGCTCCTGCTGGCCTCTGTCTTTCTAATATCTTCACACTAAGACATCAGAGCTTCACACCAGACATCATTAACTGTCCTTAAGTCTGCCCATTAGGCCCTGACATTTACCAAACTAAATGTCATTGTCCCTAATCATCATCTGTAAAGCATGCCACAATATGTATGCACAGGACCGGATACACTTGCAGATGCACTCATGCATATTAATGTCTTAGATTTCACAGTAACAAAACACTTTCACTTGTTTTGTTCTATTTATTTCCTCCTTTGAGTTTTAAATCTGTACGGCACATTCCACCAGATATCATCTCAAAGCCCATTCTCTTCGTTTGACAAGGCAGAGGGAGAGCTTTCAGCCTACTGTTGCTGGTACAAAGTGGAGGAGAGATCGGTGGAGATGGAAGGGCGGAGGGGGGATATTTTGAAGGAGGTCTTTGAAGCAGCAGGCAGCAGTTCTGTGTCGAATAGATTTGGCTGTGTGCACTAACGCAGCAGCCGGTGACTCAGGCAACAGTGAGCCAGGTTTCTAGAGCTCAGCTCACCTGGAGAGGCTCAGTAGATTGGATGGTTAGATTCTGCTTGCTCTCCATCTAGCTGGAGGCAAAGCTTCACTTATGTCTGCTGCTATCACGCAGACAAGTTGTCTGTGATGCTGATATATCGTTGGCAAACAGTACAGAAACCCATTTATATTTTTTGTAATATTTAAGTTTTTGTAGACATTTTACCAAGAGTTCATTTAAACACTTTTTGCTAGTTTTCATTTTTGTTCTCATTTCACAGAAAATAGTATAGAACTGAGCTTAAGATATAAACCCCTTGACCATAATTCATTCTGATTGTCTGAAGCATGGTCTGTCAGTTAGCAATTTATTCAAATATTCACTGGTCTCTTTGAATGTGGAAATGTTACCGTCGGACATACAAAGCTGGTGTGAAGAGCTGGTACGTGGCGGCTCTTTTGCTCCCTCTAGGTATGTACAGCTCTGTTGCATTTCCTCCTTTGAAGACAGAAGAAACCTTTACATGCAAATGCGGGAATGTGTACATACACAAACAAGCTTCCACTTTCATGCAGATCTGTTTTTGTTTAAAGAGAATTCCAAATTCTGCCCTACGTGGGCCGGTTGACGCTTTTAACCCGAAGGGATCCTGTGGCAGGCTCCCTAATTGTGTGTGAAGCTGCCAACTGTTTTTTCATGGGTGTGTGTTTAGTGTCTAACCATCCAGCTGACACACTTTGATTTATTGGCAAACAGTTGAGCTAGTTAGCAGTCTGCAGACATAGGCTGAGTTTGTATATGTATGTATGTAGGGCTGAGGATTGTGGGTGTGACTGGTGGAGCCCCACAGACAGAATGTGGCTGACTGTTGGTCACAAATCTAATTTGCAAGCAGCTTAAAAGTTACTTCACTGAGTAGCCATATATCAAATCTGTCTCCTACAAATGGCACTGCAACAACAAATACATTGTTGTTGCAGTGCCATTAGTGGCGCCTGGATTATGTTTTTCTGTTCGGTTGACAAAGACAAAATGAATATGATGGAACGTTGCAAAATATTGATACGCTGCGCATGTTCACTTGCTACATGTTGCATTTATTTTCATATTTTATCTGCTTGTGATCAAACATTTAGTTTATTAAATGTTGAAACTGACAGTGACTTGAAGCATGATTAAAGCAAAAGTTTTACAAATTTCACATAAATTCAATCTTTCACTTCATTGCTAAGAGGTAGATGAGATACCACTCACATATTTACATGCTCATTATGGAGATTAACTTAGCATTAGGACTAGCAACGGGTGAAACCAGGACAACAGGAGGTTACTGGTAAAAAACAATAGTAAAATTGACATAGCATATGTATTAATACAACAACAAGGGAAGTGTCCGTGTTTGCCTCTGTTACCTGTGTCACCTTTATTGGTCTTGGCACTGAAGTGTACTTTTGTACTGGTTTAGGTTGCAGCTAACTCTAGCTCCAAATCAGCCATACGCAGAAAGAACTGTGCAAACCTAGTTCTTCTGGGGCAAAACTCTATTCTCTGTCTGCCCTCCATCTACCCCTCTCACCACCTCTTTACAAATGCCATTAGGTGCAAAAACATAACAATCCATGAAAAAAATCCTAACAATTACATTTTCCCTATAAAATATGCCTGATATAATGACTTATTTGTATGTAAACATTATTACTAGAAGTGCTGCATATGTATAACAACAAACTATTCACTTTTCTCAGTCACACCTTCAGTAGAACTCCTTTCCCCACTTTTTTGTCTTTCCCCTCTCTCCTTCTCTGTCTTTGACTTTATTGCATAATTTCTTCGCACAACTCTCTGATCTGTTCAGCTTCAAAGGATCCTGTTGACACATGAATTATGGAACTGGACATTATTCAAGTTCTTTACATTGTGTTGCTTTGCATTTATTGGTGCAGATCGGAATAACACAAGATAGTGACCCTGATTTGCAGCTGCAAAATCTGATGTAATATTTATTTAAAACTGAACTATGTACCTCCACTTCATTTACCATACAGAGATATTTATAATAATGCATATGCAAACATATGCACTATCACACTCATGTATGTCTTGGTTGCTCTTTGCATATACATTATACTGCAGAGATGCACTAGTGGGAACACATTAGCACTGCTTTTGTGATGCCTTGTGGTTTTTGCTGCTGCGCAAACATAGTTTAGAGCTTTGCTGAGCCCCACAGAGTAAAACCACACTTGGCTGCATATTCATGGTGACTGTAGATGTATACATTTGTGTCTTTTTTTTATATTTCTGTATAATTACCACTGATTTGGGGAGCAGCCTGTGGTGTGTATAAATGTGTATGCAGCACTTTCTGTCAGAAGTGGTGGTCAGAATACAAAACAGAAGTTTGCCCACCCTAACTCTAAAGCATGTTTCACTTGACCACACAAGCAGACGCACACAGGCTGAGCATGGCCAGTGGACTCTCTCACTCAACTCAAATGAGTGACATGCACAGCCAGCTTTAGCTTTTAATAAATTAGTCATAACTGTCATCATCAATCAATCAATCTATCAATCTCTCAGTCTCTCCAGCAGGGCTGACGTGGGGGCATGCATTATGCATAGTCTGTTAGTCTGAAAAAGAAGACAAACTGCTCATTTCACATGCATAAGTTTGTGTAGAGCTCTAAAGCACCTTTTGTAAGTTCATGAAGCGTTAAGGTTTGGTGATGCAAAATGCAAGGCAACGGCTGTATGAGTGAGTTTAGCTTTCTGATGGAGTGGCTATTACTTATCGTGAATTCCTCACATAAGACCATTGCTTGATTTTCCCCATGTACTTCTCCTCTGTCCCGTCTGACACATGTCACCTTTGATTTAGTAACTGGACAGCTGTTGTTTGTTTTTCACAATATTTCTAGGATAAGTGATATACAGAAAAAAATATTACTCAGGGTTTTGGTTTATCATTCTGTCTAGTTCAAGAATGTCACTGGTAATATTTAATATTTTCTCAGAAAAAGTAAGAAAATTGAAAAGACACATTCAAACTGACTAGTTTATACCAACACAGAGGTGTCGTATTGCCTTGTACCTGAAATCTAATATCCTATGATCAATAATGTCTTTGAGCCCAATTTTTGACTAAAAACTTTTAAAAACACACTAATGAGCTAATTGTTGCACTGGGTGCCGTCATAACATTGGGGAACATTCTGCAGTTATAAATACTTACTACTGTGTACACTGATTGGTTAAAGTTGTTCCCAGAAAATCCCAGTTTTGCTTTGTTTAGTGAAAACTACATTGCTCAGCGCTTGTGGGAAATTACCTTTACACTTTCTACAAATCTAATAAAACAGATTTATATCTACTGTGTGATAAATCCTCTTGAAACTACAGTAACATAGGAAGGCAAGTAGGAAAATCCAAACGTAATCAGAGACCGACTAACACGTATTATTTGTTGGTTTTAACAATAAAAATAGGCAATTATGTCAGTAAACTGTTCTAAAAACTCTGGCAATATGAATTTGTGTGAAAGTCTGACACACAAGAAAGGTAATTGCTTTAGCAAATTATTTACTGTGTTCTAACCAGTGCAAGTGGAAGAAAAATTGCATAAGATATTAAGAGCAACAACAGTGTAATTCCAAAAAACTGCTGTTTTTATTCTCAGAACCGTTCAAATAGGTATTTTTTCCAATGTCAGCAGAGTCACTGTCAATGTAGTACATATTTAAGAAGTCAGTGTAGTTCTGTAGTTACTATGTTGTTCTGGCTTTTTAACTCTTTTGAATTGCAAGGATCTTGTTACAACTTCTGAGGTCAAGCTGCGAAATGAAATATGTAATGTGTATTCCCAACAAAAGTGCTTTGACTTGCACACTTCACACCTCAGCCTCCCATCCTGCTTTTGGTGGATTCATAATTAATGATCTAAAAATGAATAATGCATTTTCATTTCACTCTCTCCAGTAAAACAAGAATTTGTGGCGTGTGACCATGTCCACTGAACTTAACACAACTGTTTTCCTCCCAACAATGGATCCTCTCCTCTCCTCTGCCGTCCTTGCTCTCCCCTCCTGTGGAGTTGTCTGATCCCAGCAATGCATTTTGCATATACCTGATGATCTTCCATTTGCTTGTACCATCTCTTGCCCAAAAGAGAGACGATCCATTAATCAGCAAATAGTGCATTACCTTTGTAATTAACATTCTACTGAGTTTCACATAGTAATATTTCATTAGTTTATATGCAAATAATTTTGAGCGATTGCCTCATTTGGTCTGTGAGTGCAATGATATATTGGTCTGGTGAAGGAATGCGCGTGTATGTCTGTGTGTGAGTGTGCACGCACTCATACTGTAGGTTAACGCACTTTCATGAACTCTCTCTATCTCTCTGTCTCTCTAACACACATACACAAATTCACACGTACAAACACACACATGATAGATGGCCATCCCATATTACCTTGCGCTGGGTTTTTAAAGCATTAAGCTCTTTACTCACATCAAACTCATTTTAAATTCACTGCACTCCATCAAACCTGAGTTGACTGCTAAAACCTAAAGTGGCAAGGTCAGTTTCTTCTCAGTTACCTGAAACATTTCAGACGTTTCAGGTGAACTCTCTGAGGGTTGCACCTCAACTGTGCGATTGTGGCACAGTTAGGAGGTAAGTTGCTTATAAAGCCCAAGGTTAGTGGTTCAGTTCCCAGTATCTCCTGGATCTTGGCCATGTGGACAAAACATTGTACTCTTGGTGCCTTAAAGGGGTAGTCTGTCCACACAGAATTTCACTGAGGGAATTAATAATGTGTCAATTATTATTAGCCAGCTGTGCATGTTTATATAGCCAATACATGGAACAGCTTAAAAAAAAGACCCATTATTTCTGTTTTGTTTACAAAGCAAATCTGACAAGGGCCATTCAGTGTAACAAGTGTTTATACTTTTGCTACTTCAGTATCAGTATCAGAATCCGTCTGTTATTATCACTTAGGACTTATATACAATATTTTGGGGGTTAATCCCAAGAGGTCCAATTCCAAAAGACTGATAAAGTAGCTATTACAAAATATGGGATGGTAAGGCCAGAAAATGTGTTAATGAAATTCTTGATATTGGAATTGTTGTGTGTTATAGTACGTATTTTATATGTAAACTGTATATATCCTACTAATACTCCAGTCTAATTCCTGGACTCCAGATGAAGAAATAGAAACATGGTGTTTGTTAGCTGAGTCAGCTGAGTCAACTGTGTTATCACATGAAAGTTTTTACACTGTTGCACAAACTTTATGTATATTTTTTTATAATACATAACACTTATGCTGTTTTTCGAGGATAAATAAAATGTATAATTCACAAATGTAAAACAGAATTGTGATTAGTAAAATTACCATATTTTAAACTATTCAACAACAAACTGATGACCGACACCTAAAATGGTCAGTCATTGATGTGGGGGGCATTTTTTCAGGTTTGAGCAATGGTCCCTCAAAATATCTGTACATGTTTCTGTCTAGTGTTATGATTTGAATAGGAAATATATCCTTGGCTCCTGGAAACTGCTCATTTAGAGCCCTGACACAGTAAATATATACAATTATTGTTAAGTTCTAGGAGCCCTGTCCATCTCTGGGGCACCTGAATTATTGAGGGCTCACAGCGTTCTGCAAGATTGGCAATATATAGTTTAATCTGACACATAGTTCCATGCTTTTCTTTCTCCAGCATTTGTGTTCTTTTCTCTTATAAAAAGTTGATAAATCCAATAGACAGATCTTGGTAAGAATGTAAGAGTGTGTGCATGTGTGTGTCTCTGTGTAGTCATTTATAATGCATTCTGTCAAAGAAGTGGAATGATATTAGATGTGATGCATGTCAGAAATTGGTCGTCACAGCAACTTAAGACACGACTAAAAGGGGGGGACAGATCTTTCCTGTGTAAGTGTGTGTCTCTGCACATGCACATAATGTGTGTGCATACATTTAGCTGTGTCATTTTCCCAAAAGAACTGCACCATCATAAATTTGCTTTGTCAGACTAAACCACTTTATAAAAGGTACTCTGTGATGGTTTGTAATTATATGAGATCAGGCAAAGTGAGGGCTGGAAATAGATGGAACGGCAATCACCTTTAGCTGTCAAAATGTTACAGAATTCTGCAAAATTGCATTCAGTTTTGTGTCTAGTCAGAAATAAATGCCCACCTCAATAAATCTGAAATGCTGATGGGTATGTTAAAGCAGAGACACACTGTAGCTCCTTCATTTTACAGCCTTGCTTTCTGCAGAAGTGCATTGATATTTACACCCAGTGGTGCCTTATGCTTTTTATCCGACTAAAAAAAATTTGTAGGAAATAAGAAATAGTAACAATGTAAATTTACGTGCTGCTCAACAGCTCTAAAATGAAAAAAACTGTATATCGTCAAACCAAGTCATTGATAAACACAGCTTATGTAGTTACAGGGTCCAGGTCACAATGGGAACATGGATGTGTTTAAGACGCATATTGTGTAAAATATGTGAATAGTGTGAATAGACAGCAAAGAGGCAACAGTGGAGCTGCTATGAATGAGTTCAACTCCCCCACTGACAACATCTTACATGCAGAAAGATTGTTATGAATGTAAATACAATGAAAAATGGCAACTATGAATAAATTGGGTTTGATTGAATGGAAAACCTAAGTGTTATAGCTTTACAATGTCCAATTCAGTCTGGGTTCAAGCAGATTAGCAACAGTTTTCAAACTCAATAAAAACCTCTCCTAAAGCTTCAGTGTGTGTCTCTATGGAAGGGCAGCATCTGTATGTGTGTGTTTGTGTGTCTCTATTTTTACTGCCAGTGATATTCAGGCAATATCATTACATGACAACTGCCAATGTGTCCAAGTGGGCTGATTCATTGGCCCAGAGTCCGGGGGCTTGCCCGGGGAAGAAGGCTCTCCATCATGATGGTTGCGAGCAGATGCAGGCCTGAAGCTGACAGCTTTCCAATATGTAAACTTTCTGTGTTTATTTATTTGCTTTTTAATGACTTCAAGTTCAAGCCAAGGAGCATTTTTTCAACGGTGAAAAAAAGAAAAAAAAGGGGAAGTCATTTTTCCTCTTGATCATTTGTCACTGGCACATCAAAGTCAAGGACTTGAGTAACTTTGAATTGAAACTTTGTTCTACACTTGAGGTGGACGCCTTTGAAAGTTTCCCCTTAATATCAATAAGTGCTTATGTCAGTTCTTGCCCCCTGCAACACATATACACACACACATTTATTGTCACCTCTGTCCACACCCCTTCTCCTCTTCCTGCCTCTCTATTCAGATATCTCTGCTTTAATCAGAGTAATGCCAACCCACTGCAGCACTACGGGCTAGGTTAGACCACAAGTCAGGTAATGAGATTACACAGAAATCACTGCATGCAGTTCAGTTAGCAGAGGTGGAATAGGGCAGCCTTCCCTGCTCTGTCTTTGTCAGCTTTTGCAAGGGCATTCAAATGAGTTGGCAGAGCACGACAAATAACTTGAGCTCTGTCACATCATGCCTGTCTCTGAAAGTGCCTGCCAGTTACCTATGGTACTTTCTTGACACGTCTCAACTGATGAAAGGAAAGGGCCGGCTGTTACTTTGATGTGTTGTTATAATTTACCCCAGTCCCATCTTCGAGTGACTCTTGAAGCTGCACTGTCTCAGTCTGTCTGTGCATCTGACTTGTTGGATCTTTTCTACATGTTAATGAACTCAGCAATAATCTGTGTTGGATTTTTTTTTTCCTTTTGGGGTTGGCTCGGGACAAACAGCTCGCTGTCTTATTTCTCATGTTTTTCAGTACGGGCATACGCGTGTGCCCATTTTTAAATCTTTGTGTGTGCATGTGTGTGAAGTATTGAGTGAGAATGGGGTACGTCTGGATAGCCCATTTAGATGAGAGAGAAAAAAAAAACAGAAAAACATGGCATTCTGGTTTTAGTCCTGAACAATGAGACTCATTAAACCACTCTGTTTGCTCTGCCAAAGATCACTGTCTGCATGTCTTATTGGAGGAGAAGGTTGCTACCATCAGACCACTAGAATAATTATTCCACAGCTGTTAGCCAGGATCTGCCTTTTCATCATTAATCTGTGCCTGAAGTGTTTTGTCTGCCTGTTTGCTCCCTCTCTTCATACATACAGTATGTGTACAGACATACATGTCTGTATATATGCTTATGTGCATCATGCAGGGAAGCCCATAAGCTTAAAACACCAGCTTTCATATGTCTTATAAGTATGGTAAACATATTAGGAATGCAGGGAGAGTGTGTGGGAGGATACTGATGTCTGAATGTACTGCATCATGCAGGGGATCCTAATTTTGTGGGGAGGGGGATCAGCCAGATTAGGGGAGGTGGGAGATCAAGAAGATACCGGTGCATCTTATTCTGCATGCTGTGCAGAAACTACAGATTTGTATGTGTCTGTAGCTTCTCTCCTATTCCCAAAGGACAGAGTAAAACTTCAAAGGCACCTAGATTATCTTTCATTAATTCATATCAGTATGTTTGAAATAAAGTGAAACATATGAATGCAGAGACAGATTGTTATGGAGTAGATTGGTCTTCTACCAAATGGGATTCTTTCTTTCATGCTTCTCCCTTTTTTCGCCCTTTTTCTACTGTTCATTATCCTCTAATACCTATACTGTCAACATCATGGATGAGCTTGACTTGCCTGGAGGTTGAGCAATCTGCATCCAAGTGTCACAGATGACCCCTGGGTAGCCTCTGTGGTGATCCATCACCATGGTAACCGGACAACAGGGACCAACTAGTAATGCAACAACTGATCGATGTTCAAACTGTAATTAAAAGTGCAGCACTAATAAGTACCTTGGGAGCAATAGCTATTCCACATGTGTGGTCAAGGAGGAGAGGAGGGTGAAGATGGTGAGAAGATGGAGGACAGGAGGAATGGAGCAAACGATAAGAAAGGATGGAGATGGATATGAGAAGTATTAAAGATCAGTAGAGTTAGAATGGGAGCAAGGGATGCTGCAGGGCTGGGTGAGAAGATTAAAGCTCAAGTGTTACAATGGACAGATTGAAAAAGCATGGGGTCACGGAAAGCAGAGGAGAGTGCTGCTGGCTGAATATCTAACAAGAAGTGAAAAAGCAGAAAAAAGGAGCGGTCGGGGAGGAGGTTGTCACGAACTGGCTGCAAAGGAACAATATCATGTTTGAATTATGAAACCTCTTCTGTTCCTCAGCCAGATGTGTGTGCCCAACCTTAGCTAATTTAACACTCTTTCCAATCCAGTGACGACTCCAAAGATGACGATGAAGAAGAATTAAAATGCGGCCTTTTGTCTCCTAATCTCTTGCTCTATCTTATTAGGCTTCGCCCTCATACACAACCTAATTAAAATCCATCTTAAGTCTCAACAGTAATGAATTACAAATTTATACTCCCCAACATGTGTGGGTTTGGGTGAATGCAAACACACATGGTCATGCACACCGAAGTCATAAACCTTGGGTGGGATATTCTTCTAAATCCCTTTGTAAACAATTAGGGAAGTTATAGAGTGTTTAATGAGATAAAAGCAGATAAAACCTCGTCCTTTGTTTGTCTGTCCATTGGGACCACAAGCTAGAAGTTAGTTTGCGTTATCAGGATGTCTCCCCTGAGGTGGCTGCATGGGTGGAGAGCTCCAGGCATTAGCGAACACTGCTCCATCTCATGGTGTGTGAGTCTACACATGTGACAGTTAGCTTCAACTTTAGTTTGTTGCTGCAGGTATAAATGAAGCATCAAGTTTATACAATTTGTCTGTTTTATATGGCTCTGCTTCACTCTTTTTTTCCCTCTCTCCAGGCCCCCTTCTCTCGCATTGCTCAATGCATGTATGGCATCCACTCAGAGCCCTGCACACCTTCAGACAACAGCACAGCAGAGGCACGTTTCAATTGCCCAGGAGGCGGCAAATTAAACACGGTTGTGAATGAGAAATTCCTCCCTCTCCCTTTTCATTTGAATTTGTGATTGCTTGCTGTGGTGTTGCTGTCTGCTGCTACACATTGGAAAGCATGAAATGAGAAGAGCTTTAGTGTTTATTGAGACTCATGCGGTGTTGAGCGGACAGGATACAGGGAAACCTCATTTTCATTCATATCAGCCAGAGCTCATTCAGAACAGTGCGCCAAGAGCTCTGCTACAACGGACAGAGAATTACCCAAAAACTGTTTAGAAAATTACTTCTCCTGTTACTGATACCACTTTCTTCATCTCTGCCCATCTGCTTGACTGTCTTTATCTCTGTCTTGCCCTTACTTATTGATTCCACTCTCATACGTAGTTCGTGCTTGCTAGTTATCACACATCATCCACTAATTGAGAGAAAGGAGCCTGTTCAGTCAACAGCCTCACAAATCTAAAAGATCCTATCAGCCGTTGACATATGTCTGCAAATTTTGTTCCCATAAATAATTCATATGTCTTTGCATTTGATGGCACAATTCATATCCCTGTTTACTTGTTCTCCCCACTTTAAATGTGATGTGACTTTTTTTTTTTTTATATAAGACTGCAATTACCAGTGTGCAGAATAACCAGGAAGGAAATAGCAGAAATGTCACCACACTCGGCTGAGCTAAACTGCCTAAACGACGACAAGCACTCTACCTGTCAGAAAAACAGACTAACAGGCGTTGGGGTTTAACGTACACTTCACGATCCTCATTAGGCGAGGGTAATGTGAGCGTTCGGCTCTGCAAATTGGCAAAACATCAAAGCATCTTGTAGTATAAGAAATAGATAGAAGGCCATCAGATCATAAATCCTCAGGATCATATCACGTGAAAGACTTTTTTTTCTAACGATGTGTATACATGTGTATTTTCCATCGTATTTAGTTTCACGAGAGATGAAAGATCCTACACTCTTAGGATTTTTTTAAAGACAATAATCCACCTGAAAGATGCATTCACTGCTACTTTTAAGAGTATGGATCATTGCCCTTTATAGCGTAAGGAATAACTCTTGCTAGGAAGGTATCCTTGAGCTTTAATTTTCTGCACAATTCCTCTCTCAGTTTTACATCTACATTACCTTTTCATGTCATGTCCTGGAGCTGCAGCTGTCTTTACCCTCTCTACTCCCTCTGTACTAATTTGTGTCATGGCTAATGACACATTCATCTTCGGTCACCTTCAATGCATTGCCTCTCAAAGCACTTCTTGACAAATGCTCTCACTTTCCAGAGGCCACCAGTGTCAAAACATCAGAGGGTAGATTGGCAGTGTAAATACCAACAATGGACGCTTCCTGCAGGCTAATCACCACTGCTGCTGGCCAGCTTCTGGCACTCAGCACCCTGTTCAACTTCTCTCTTTGATTTGCAGCAGAGGGGATGTATTATCTTTGTGTGTGCAACCTTTCATCTATGTATGATTAAGCTATACTGAGTAAAAGGTAGGGCGCAATCAGTGCTCCATTTTTGAATAGTAAGGGGGTCTGTGACCATGAAGGGGAAATAGGAAATGGGAAATGGCGTGTCCGGTGTTTTGGCAGGGTAATGGAGCCTAAGAAGTCATTTACGACCAGCTCTGCCCTGTCACATGCCTGTCACACAGCTGGCTCGGCAGTGTCAGATCCAATGTGGGTCTGGTTGAGCACTGCACGGTACTCTGGTAACTGTCATAGTCCTGCTTTACTCAAAGACAATACCCATCACAATCAAAACACACGCAGACACACACGTACATATTGCATCATGGAAAAGGAAGCCGAGTTGCAGCGGCCCCGTCAAACCATCAAATCTGTCTCCGTCAGATAAACATCCACTCGACACCGTGACATTTCACCAACGCTAGGCTGCAAATGTGCACGGCCACACGTGTGTGTACCTACGTATGTGTTTATGTGCTCATGTCTGTCTTGGTGTTTTATTTATGCATGCAGAAATAACAGGGCCTTTATATAAAGAGCAAAATTAATGTATGACCCCGCTGTACTAGGTAATAAATCACCCTTCATGAAGGATGAGCGTTGTCTTTCTCAGCTCCCCTCCCTAAAATGTAACCATTAGCATTTTGTTGTGTTGTGTCTTCATAAATGATTGTAAGATTTATGCAAAGAGGATTAGATGATGCCAAGCGGTTCTGGCGTGGTCATGAGAGTCATGTCAAACTTGCCTGTTTTTGATCAATGAGAAAAGAGCAGCAAGTTGACTTCATTTGACTTGACGTAGACTTTTAACTCCCTGTCAAGTTGAATTTAATTATTTGAAATTTTTCTTTTTCATGCTATATGAACTGCAAAATTTGTCTTGCTGACACACTTTGTACCAAGCACTACACATTTGAATGGCTATGACAGCAAACTGTTTTCTCCTGTTTACAAATGAGAAGATTATCCCCACGGGTGTCCACAATATAATTTTATAAGGCCAGCATAATTTGTATTTTTCATTTTTGTAAACATAAGTAAAATAAAAACTATATCAATGTAACTGAAGATAGATAAATATAACTTTTTTCACCCAGGTTTCAGTTCAATCATTTCAGACTCAGAGAACTTTAGCCCAGCACCAGCGTAACTCTCAGCCAGACCATCTCCAAAGGTTTCACTTTCTCTCTTCAAAGTCCTCCACTTCCCTGTGCTCCATTTGTCCTCCTCCTGCCTTTCCACACCCTGTGTGAGGTTGAATTAATGTTTGACTGTGGGAGACTTGTAGATGGCAAATGTTCACATTCATTATGCATGACTTCCATGTTGCTGTTAATTTCTCGGAGCCAGCCAAGTCGAGGAAATGATTTTGTACATTATGTTTGTTTAATGAAATTGTCACACTAATGGAAGTGAGGCTGAATAAGATGGAGATGACTGTTTCTGTTTGTCGTTTTTATGGCCTCTTTTTTTATTGCAACCAGTTTTCACATCATCACCCACACACAGTATTTATGGACCACTGCAATACTCAAGGAGTTCAGCAAGACTGTAGGACAAGATAGAATTCCTAAAAATTATTCATTTGGTTGTTTCCTCAGGATGTTGTCACTCATTTTTATCTTGATATTGTACGTGTGCAGGTCCAGACAAACCTTGCTTGCTCACGCACTCACATTTATATGTATTTATGAATAATTTAGCTGTCTGTAAGACATCTCTGGTCATACATCTCTCAACCCTCTCTGCACATGTGCCAGGAAAGTGTAAATTTATGATGCCAATCACAGCTTCATGTTTCTTTGCCTCAGCCTTTACACATTGTTGCATCAACTGATAAACGGTGACTTGCTGATTAGCCCCAGTTTGTGCCTCTCATTGTATGAGTTTAACATCTGTTTTTCCAATGAGACCAGTTTGGATGTTAAATGACACTGGACATGTGGCTCCTTTGAGGAGGTTAAAGTTGTAAAACACTTCTCTAACCATCAGTATAAAAATATATATTTTTGTACAACGTTTAATGAAAAATGAAGTAAGTAATCATGTAATAGCTTATACTTGTTTTGTTACAGTAGGAGGCTGTAATATAATATAATATAATATAATATAATATAATATAAAATTATAGGAATAAAATAAATATGCATCTCGTAGAGATAAAACGTGGATCCAAAACTGTGGTTCCTTCAGTTTGGCCCTCAGCTACAAGTGTTGTGGTTTCTGACAGTTTATGATGCACCTATTTCCAAGGTAGATAAGCTAGAGAGAATGCTTAGCACTTACATTAGAAAGTGTCTGGGAGCTCCATGCTGCCTCAGCATTGTGTGGACAAGGGATTTAAGAGGTTCATATAACCAGCTTAACGTCTGAGTTTAACTGCACGAAGGCTAAAATGGAGATGTCAGTGTGGAGAGCAGATTTGCCGGTCTCTGCAGGGTGGACATGGAACCCAAGGTAGGCTAGGTCAAAGATAAGTGCAGAAATGGTAGACTAAAGTCAAGAAGCTGTAAACTAACAACATGTATACAATCATGCATGTCTGTTGATTGTCTGCTAACATTTGGTAGCACAGGAGGATTGGCGTGATTCCAAGATGCGTGGTGGCTCAGGCAGCATTGTTTGGTTTTTGGCCGAGTTGCTTGCTAACTTGAGGCAGCGGACAAGGTTTGATTTAAATGATATTGGTTGTTCACATAAGGTAGCTCAAGAGGTTAGGTTGGTTTATTTGAAATGTCATGGGCAGGATGCTAGCTAGAGTGGCATGTTGCTAGTTTGTTGTATGGCCGAGTTGATTGATGGTTTGTTTGATGGGTTATCAAGTTATAGAGAGCATGCCCACCTGATGACCCTGTATACTTCCCTGCACTCATACACTCATGCAAGTTTTGTTTAAGTCACTTATTTATTTGAGTAGGAGTCCTACCAAGTGGCAACTGCTGACATTCATAGAACAGTGATGGTGGTTGAAAAATTGAGAATTTCAGGATCTCTGATTTAATTGTTTAACAAGCCTGTTGAATCGGTCAGTGTATAGCTTAGACTGTGCAGATGCAATGCAGACACAAGGCCTGGTAATGTAGATATGAGGCAGAATGATAGGTCAAAATATTACTTACACAAATTGAAGATCCTAAAGAATGAAATGTGGCAAAGCTACTGGCTTCTATTAGTAGCTTAGAAGATGCATCATAGAAGAAAACTTTTGAATTACCAGAGGCTATATTCCTCAATTTCTTAATTCTCTTTGCTGCCTCCTGACATGTGTTTTTTCCTGCTTGAAACATTTCCTAGCAAAGGTAGTATTAGGATTAGGTGATGTAATATAGAAAAAGCAGTTACAGGATTGAGATCAAATTGTCTTTAATAATATTTTTACTAAAAAATAAAGTAACTTTTATGTCATTGTTGCTTATTGCATTATAAAACAGGTATGAAATATATAGCAGCTTTATATAAATTAATGTTATGTTATGTAAGGTTTTCTTGATTAGATTCTTTTTTCAAATAATGTGAAAGTAGATAAAAGTAGATTACATCCCCTCCATTGTTGGAAATCTACACAATACAAACCCATAAATGTTATTTTCTGTGAGATTATTTTGATTATTTCCACAGTTAATAAATCTTCAGTTTTTTATGGAGGGGAAAAATCCCCCAAACAACTACTGTCCTCCATATGCCTCTTCCATTTGACTTTCATATATCAGTGTTAATCTTTTTGTACATGGAACCTTTTTGTGCAGATACTTAAGTGTATGCACATGTGAATGGTGAGTGTGTGTATGTGTATTTATTGCAGTGGTGCTGATGCCGCCCCAAACCTAAAATCCATCACTGAGTCCAGCCATGCGATTACAGCCTGCCATGGGAAACGCTGACTACTGCTGCTACTCTATTAGGCAAAGTGCTTGTGTGTGTGTGAGAGAGAGAATGGGTATTATCCCAGACCAGGTACTAAGTGCTTTTCACTACCCTCTTTTCGTTTCAGGACCATTTTCTCACAAGCCACACCTATTCCTCACCACTCCTGGGCTGTGAATGAGTGCGTCCTGCAGAAGGGTGAGATTACCGTATGCTGCATTGCAACGGATTGATTTAAACTCTTCTGTTTTCTGTGTACTTTAACCCCCATCCTTTTGGTGTCTGCTGTTATAGTGTTGTGCATAAATACTGAGTTCAAGAGTCTTTACCCACTGTGGAGTTTTTAAAACATCTGCGGGGACAGATATGTGGAAATGTCTGCATAGTTTCTGTATATGTTTATGTGTGTCAGTGTAGGAGGCCAGGCGGGCTGTGAAATGAAGATTGATGTGTCCTTTTGGAGACAGGTGTTTAGAGTGTGACTGAGTGCTGCAGCAGCGTCACTCCGCCTCGGTCTGCTGCCTCTGTCGGCGCAGCTTCACCACTGGCCTTGATTACTTGTTGTTATTGGAGTGTGAAATCTGAATATGGTTTTTCATCAGTCAAAGTTTGGCTCATGTTGGTGTAAGGAGGCATGTGGGCAACAGGAAAATGTTTTGTTTTGTGATGTGTAGTTGGTCTGAGTTTTTCTACTTATTTGCTCTTGCTAGAAGTTGGACCTCTTGCATTCATTTAATATAAGTCTGCAAATTGAAGTACTTCAATTATTTCATAGCTGCCACAGGATGAATACTTTCATGATCCTACATCATCAAAGTATTAGACAAGCTAGAGCTTTTCTTTTGAGTCATGAGATTCAGGTTTGTGTTTTTAAGTAAAATGTCTCAACAAATATCAGTAAAAAGAATTAGTAAGATATATTTTTGTCCCCGTCAAGATAAACTGCAAAAGCTTTTCAAGATTACATTTTATTTTTATGCAGCACAATTATTGGGTCAAAATTTCAACAATATTATCATTTACACAGGCATGAGTAACTTACAAATTACATTTACTCTTGTTTCTGTAATGAAGTAGATTTTTGTATAATTTTGTGGGTGTTTTTTGAAAACTGTATTTTAACTTTTATGTAAGTATGTTTAGTTTCAAGTGTTTTACTTTGCTACAACTGAAATTGTCTCCATTACAGACTTTAAAAAACTATAAACTATAAAACATCTCCATTCTCCAAAACAATACTTTGCTTGTTCCACCACAGGCAGTCAAGAATAAATGCTGAATGCAATGGGGTAAAGAGATGGACACAGAACAACTAAATGTGTCTGAATCCAAATCATGTTCAGCTAAGACTGAGGTTAAACACAGATAAGGAATAAATTGGATGGGTTTCTGATGCATCCATGCTAATAACCTGTATCTGCTGATGTTGTTAGCAAACTGTCATGTTCTGTGCTTGCATAAACCTGGTGGTCTGGCAAACGTTACCTCGATAGTTTTTCTTCTCCTTCTTATGTTTCCCAGTGGTTAAATCAGCCCTGCAGGTTATGAGTCTTTCTGGATTTGTTGAAGCAGTTTTGCTTTGTCTGTCATTAATAAGTAATTTCCTCACTAGCATTTTCTGTCAAGGGACCTTTGACTATGAGCAGCTGCCTATAGACAACCATGTCTCCTAAACATCACATTATTATACAACTAAACTTAAAATTGCAATTACATTTTTCTAGGGAATGTACTCATTATGAATTTTATGTACAAAAATTGGGAATGAATGAAATGTCTCATTTATTAACAGCTTAATAAAATTAACAAGTTAACAGGATTTACGGCTGCAATGACAGCATCATCATCCTCTGCTGTAGTTTTAACACCAATAAGCAAATGTTAGCATGCTTACCTGCTAAACATCATCATATTGTGATTGTCACTGCAGCAACATGCAGAGTGCAGTGGAAATCAAAAATGCTTATCCGTAGTCAAACAGCTACACTTAAAGGTTGCTGTCATGGAGGAAACCCACTGTATTTAAAATATGTAAGAGTCCAGACTGTATGAAAGACATTCATAACAGTGTTCACCTGAAAATTAAGCAAAACTGTGTCCAGAATGTCCAGAAGTTGAAAGCTGAAAACATGGCACCTTCTCATCTACACAAAGCAAACCAATCACACTGTGAAGTGGTTGTGAATGTCATGTTGTTGGAAATGTGTGAGGTGAGGAGGGAGCTGAACTCTGATCATCTCACAGGCGGTTCAGACAGAAAATGGTGGACCCATCGGCACGGCCGCGAAGAGCTGTGCGAAGCCTATATTTGCTATTGATTGTATGTTTCCCTTGAATTTACCTTTTACTTTTCTTACTTGTGTCTGAGTGCTTTAGCAATATCACTTTGTAAGTATATCCATGGGTTAGTCTCTGAATGACCTCACGCTGTAAGCTGACAGTCAGACAGCTGAGCGTTTAAATAGCTGGAGTGTGTTATAAAAAGACAGAGAGCACCTGGTAAAAGTCTATTAATCTTCAGGTGCTTGGAGGAGACATTCGCTATCAGAGCTTGGGAATTAAACATGAGCATGAATTCTTCAGAGGCACAATATAAAAGAGTTGGATAATTTTAGAAGGGATCACTCCACCTGTAATTTTAGCTCCCCTCAAAGGCCTCTCTCTCTCTCTTTCTCTCTCTCTCCCTCTGCTATTTAGAACTAATCCCTTTTGGAATTTGAAAGCTGTATTCTCCAATATGTATTCACAAAGTGGATTAAAGAGACTCAATAGTTCAGGTTTTGTTTTTCATGTGATTAAGTGAAACCTGTGAGAGTGATTAGATTTTCCAGCAGGAGGAATGTGAAAGGCTAAAAAAAAAAACATGTAAACACTTGCTATTATGTCAGCAGCAATTGCGCAAGGAGCCATTTTTTGACGGTGCAATGACAAATATTTGGCAGTGTGATCACTGTGGCTGATCTTACAACAGGTTGCAGCATAAATGTCTGTTGATTACGTTACATTTGGCTAACGTTCAATCTTTGCGTCAGTAAGTGAAACCTGTTAGTGTGTGTGTTTTTTAAATCCAGCAGGTTGTTTGTGGGAGGGGGATGTCAGTGATGCTTACATTTGGTGGTGTGTCTGATAGCGCTACACAAAGTGATTGATTACTCTGACCATGGCACTGACTGCTTTACACGGAATAGTTTTTGACCTTTGAGGTGAGAGATCACATCAATTGTTGAGAGGTTTATGGGTGGAAAATCGGAGGGCTCTAATTTACTGTCCCATTATCACATCCATGAGAGGTAGAGGGGCAAAAGCAGAGGGTGCAAGGTGAGAAGAATCCAAAACAGAGCCTGACAAGAGATTAATTAACAAGAAAGGGAAATGAGAAAGCAAAATGACTGAGAAATATTGAGAACCAGGAGCCAAATTTCTGCCCTAATTCTGATGTTGTTTTTTATCTAAGGTGGCAGGTATGCCGGGACCACAACCTCGCAGTCCTCCTCTGGCCTGTTCTCACTAGCTGTGTGGCTCAACTAGAGATAAGACTGTAATGAAGCAGGATGGATATAACAAAGACCACTAAAGGATGCCTTCAGCCAGACAGCCGCACCCGACTGTTGCTTCATTCCCTCTTGCCTCTGCTACCAACCCTTTGTCTCACAACATAAATTTGCTCCTTCATCCCTTTCATGTTGGCTCTGTTTATTTAGGGCCTGACGATGAAGGAAAATAAGCTGCGCCGATTCCCAGTGTGTAGTCGAGCCACTGGAAGCCCCGTATCTGTGTTTGCCTTATCACACAGACTGCTTCAAGCAGGGAAGTTAAAGCTGCGAAGGAAAAAGTGGACTTTCAGAGGTAAAAGATCAGATTTGACATCACTTAGCTTTACATCACCTCAGGCTAATAGAAGACATTCAGGACCAGTACGTCATTCATTCATTACAGGAACCTAATCAGCAGATGTCTAATTAACAGCAGTCAAATGATCAGAGATATCTTCTGGATTTTAGTTTCCCTTCAGTAGTGTCATCATTAACACACTAGATTTAGATGGTATCATGGCGTATTAGTGCAAATCAATAGTCTTTTAACCTTATTGATTTCAAATGATTAGTGCTTTAAACCAAAATACAGCAGTTTAATCAAATCTTCAACCTTTTTTTGGACTGGGTTCTTGGTTTTTATGTGCTGAAATAATGACTTAGGACATTGTACAAATATCAAGCTGTGTGAACTCAAATAAGTTGTATATTTGTTTTAAGATACCGGAGATTTTAAGTCAGATTAAAATGTATTCTAGAGAAATTATAATAAACACCAAGATGTACAGTTCATTATTGATACTAACAAACAAAGCTGACAAAATAGTATCAACTCAAGGTCTGCCTACTGATTTTTCAAATGAGGAAAATGAATGATGAAATGTCAATCTCATCTTTTACACCAGCATGAAAGTTTAAAAGTTCTCATCAACAGCTTCAGGGCAACTGAGCTAAACATGCTAATGAAAACAATGTGTGCGGTTGAAATAGGGTGCAAATTGAGTTAGGCTGACTTGTGAAATCAGACATTTCTATTTTCAGACATTCTCTTTCAGTTTCAACCTGCACAATGATACCTCTGACCCAACATATTATAAAAGGAGCAGAAAATCATAGGCTGTCTGTCACCTGGATGCTTATATGCAATTTGTTGTAACCGATAGCTGTCATTACTTTCCAGTGACACTTCCATGTACCAGTAAGCCACGACACTGAGGATATTGCTATGACAAACTTACCAAAGCAATACTTAACCCATTTAAAGTCTTTCAAATGCTTCCTCTCTCTCTCTCTGTGTGTGTGTGTGTGTGTGTGTGAGTGAGAGAGAGTTTCATACTGACTCTTCCAGCAGAAAAGACAGTTGCACCGAGCTGCTCAGTGTAGCAGGTGTAAGCACAGACGTACTGACAGCACTGTGGGTTTGAAAGCTGGCTGGTGAGATGGTGTGTATATGTTGTTTTTAGGGAGAATGGATTTCGCATTAGTGCCCTTGTTTCCTTTTCCTCCCCTCCTTCTCCCTCCCTCCCTATCCCACTTTCTCTCTCCTCCCATTATTCTCATTCTGCACTAGAGGGCCGTCAGCGAACCCTGAATGCATTATGCTGTCTGCTCCATTGTTTGTGCTGTTTCTCTGTGCCCGTGCCCCACTCTCTCCCAATATTTGTTTTCATTAATCACAATGGGTGCCTGCTGTGGGTGTCTTGATGGCTTTTTTGGTTGTCTTTTGTTCCGCAGCGCAGCTTTTGTCTTTAGGCACTGGCTTTCCATGTTTTGTTTGTGTTTGTGTTGGCACGTGTGCAAACGTGTTTTGTGTTCGTGTCCATATATGACCACATGTGATGCGAGCGTATAGACAAGGACAAATGTGAGACTTGCTTTCATTTTTCTGACACTTCTCCACACACGACAATGTGTCCATCTTCCTTTCATGTTTTTCTTTTATCTGGGATCATTACTGGTGATTTCAGTGAAAGTAGTGGTTATAGAAAGGACAGTTTGTCTGTACAGAGTACTGTACTACATACACACACTCATATGTGACCCTTCACATTCTTATTTATATCACAGTGACAATAAAAAATGTTTATTATGTCGTCACTTATATTCAATATTTATTTGTAATATTAAAAATAAGAGAAACATGACTGACCAACAGAAGCTAATCACAGCCTCTGTTTGCTCATGATTAACAATTAAATTGGCCAAGTACTGTATGTAAAGCATATTACAGTGATATATATATATATATATATACACATATGAAACAGAGAATCCATGAGCTCAAACTACACATCTCATCCTCAGCTATCTCTCCATTATTGAAGATTGTGTTGGTTTGTTTGGCCCAGACAGGTGGTGTTG